>JABSTL010000401.1:0-33287 GCA_013759095.1 Fusarium sp. NRRL 29148
GTGATAGGGGTAAGATAGCAGCCCAGGTTCTGAGTGCAATTCAATCCAATGTCTCGGGGAGGGACGGGACAGTCCAGATCGTTAATTGTCTATAAGTAATCAATTGATGGAGTAGGGAAACACGATAAACTGATGTAATATATAAAAAGCCTCTTTCTCTCTCTCCTGAGCTTAATCCCAGCCACAAAACGCAGGTACAGTTACAGTTACACTCCCAGCCAGTCATTCCCTCACCAATTGTCGATCAAACCCCCACCAAGCTCGTTCCAATTCCAATTCCAATCCAACGTCCCTGAGGTTCGAGGTCGATATCAGCCTCCGGATTTACATGTCCTTTCTCTCTCGTACTCGGCTTTACCAGATACGAATTCAGTGCATGGTTCTTTTCAGGGGTTCGTAGGGTCTTATGCACGACACCATCTCAAGTCTAATCGTTGGCCCCTCTTTTTAGCAGCTGAGGATACGTGGCCCTTCAGGACTCTGATTTTAATCCATCCATGGCTTTCGAGGCCACTTTTCAAGCTCCATTACGTTTTCTCTCCAGCCACGATCAAGTCGTCGTTCATTCAGCCCATGAATAAAAATACAAATACAAATGCAATTTAGCTGTCTAGTTGCATGTTTCAGCTTGAACTGACCCGACCGGGTTTCGTTGCTTAAGTAGCTGGGACACAAACTCGTTCCCTTGATGTCCGTGTCCGCGGGCCCCGACCCATCTCAACACCAAAGCTATTCGCGGGGTCGATAGAGAGACTCGCCTGTTCATGGAATAACTCACAGAAGCTCCATAAGAGTATCACAGTGAATCATCGGTAGCCTCTCATGATTCGTCTCAGGTTAATATTTCAAATTTACTTTGTTCTTGTGCCGAAGGTTCTTCATCCCTTAAGATTCAGATGTTGCCATCCAGACGTGGGTAAGATTCAAGAAACTATATCAGGGAAGACAAGATTCCAGCCAGCCAGAAGTAACACTCTGACCTTTGTCTTGATGATCCATTTGATAATATGCTCTGCCGTTCAGCTCCGGGTCCCATACCTTGGAGTGAAGGACAAATATTTGTTGTTCAAGTCTTGATGTAAATACCTATATATATGCTCATTTATGCCCCCATGTCAGAACAACCGTCAAAAGGCATCTCGATTTTAGACTATCAACCTTCAAGGACGCATTACTTTCGAAATGTCCCCGCTATGCAGAGCCTGAGGCAATTCTTCAAATGTTTCATATGGTTACTGGTTTCGTGTCAGGGACTCAGGGAGACCGGATAAAGTCTTGCCAAGCTTCGGCCAAGCTAACATAAAGTTTTCAGGGTCCAGCAAGGATTACCATGCTTGAAACCTTTTTTGACACGGTCCAGATATGAAGCAATGCTCAAGCTAAAGCTGCAGCGCAGGCAGTTGTCCATGTCTGAAAAGAAAAAGAAGAAAAAAAGAGGCATATGGGTCCCCTAAGCTGCCTTCCCTATCAAGCCCTGATATAACGAATCGTTTGATTTCGGTCTCGCGACTTCATAGCTACTGGGGTTCAGGATCCCGCCTACATTTATTATACCTTGCTGGCCTATAACTGAGGGTAAGTAGGTGGTGGCTCATATCAGCCGACATTATACAGCTCAGCTCCTTCGCGATGGTTTTTCTTTTTATGCTTGTGTAGCATTCGGATCAGGCTACTCGGTTAAGGGCCTCGGATGTATGTTGGTCTGTCGTTGACGAGTTGACTTGTTGTTTGAAAGTTACGTGAAAGGTAAGAAAGTTGTGCGCCACGTTTCTGGACAGCATGTTTCTCCTGTTATTCCCCTTGGGATTCCAACGTTGTTTCCATGCAAAACCTGGCGTTCTTGGCGTTTTCCCTGATCATCAGCCGGCGTGTTGGTGCAAGTTGATGAATGTCTCGCATGTTTCAGACGTCTTCATATCAGTCGCTTGGAACTCTGGGAGTTCCATTCTAACAGAGGTTTGGACCCAACGACAGGAAGACGAGAGTTTCTCGGGATTAGAGCGACGTACACTTGAGACTTTTGGCCTTGAAATGGGGTGCAATCCTGCAGAAGAACCATGTTTGGCCAGGTGCAGATAATGGATTGTCTGTCTGTTGGTTGTTGGAGCTTTGTTTTAAGAACTGAGTTTGTCGAGTGGGGGCTGTCGATAAACAGGTTAGGTACTAAGGCAAACAGACGATTGTGATTCCGAGAGCCATATCACATTTTCAAGGATCCTATAAGTCAGCTTGTCAGTCCACTTTCATCATATTGATACATCACCTTAGGATTTGCTGTGCCGCTGCCTGAAGGAGGGGGAGCATGTGTATTAACAGAGGTCTGTTTGCTTGCGGTACTTGATAAAGACTGATAATAACTGGTGTTCTTTCAAAGCCCTAGCCAAGGTTGGTCAGTGCGGGATAGAAAGATCACTCGAACTTTGCTCAGAGGATGGCCGAATGATGAGGGCATTGAGTGCCTCAAGAAATGTTCGTCGAGGGTCATCTGAGCTGTCAGATGTGAGGGTCTGGATGATGTCAATGCCGACGAGAGATACGGCACCTAAGCCAGATGAGGTTACACAAAGATAACGGGATTTCCCTAATGGCCTGCCTGGCCCCGAGTCTCTGGTTTGGGATAGTGGGGAAATATTCAAGCGTTGGTGGCGCTGGACTTGCATTTGAATATTGATTATGAAAGACATTAGAGTCAGAAACTGAGACAATTCAAACGAGAAATAAGGTAGCTCTTGTCTTCTCCTGATGCCAGAGTACTAGGTACTTGATCCAAGTTGGTATGGTAAGCCCAGTCTTGATAATGCATCTTGCCTTTGAAATTGAGTCAGTAATTTGACAGGCAATTCACTCTCACGAGCCAAGAGCGGGGGAAAGGGTGAAAAGAAAACAACATCCAAACGTTGTTACTGTCAATCTCGGTCACTGGCACTAGCTTCGCCACGGAACTTTCAAATGTCCCATCTCAGTTGAGGGTCCTTCTACGATTAAGTTTGATACCAGTATTAGCTTACACGGGAGCTCTTTTAGCTGCCGTCTGCAGTTGCAGTACCATCCATCCGCACCTGCCCACAATGCCAGTACAGCACAGCACAGCACAGACTTTGATGGAAGGTACCCGGCCGCGGCAAGTATGGATTTGGAAGGCACTCCATTGAGCAGCCAATCTTGTTTCCCAAACAGACTCAATGATGACCTCAATCACGGCGCTTGCCTTGATAGCCGCACAAGTACAGTTACATAGCACGTGCACAAGCGCGTTTAGTTGTTGGTTCTAGCAACCGCATTTCAACTTCACCTCACGAACCAACACATCAAAAAATCCATGTTGTTTCAAGATGACATCACGTTACATCCGAACGAACCGCCATTACTTCAAGGTCTCGATGTTTCTTTCATATGCATATGGCTTAAACTGTGTACTATTAAATGCTGAATTTCCTACCAAGATGGTAGAGGCTTCGCATAGCGCTTGTTGACAGAACACTACAAGCATTGGCTCGACATCAGCGTTGACGGCGATATGAGATTTGATTCTCGTTCTAGTATCTAACCATGCCGTGGGTCAAGCAAACCGATCCATATATTGAATCTACATAAAGCGTCTCGTCGCCCGATTTCTGGTCCCTTGGATTACCATGCTAACAACCACCTGACCTGTTCCTTCACATATTTCAAACGAGTCCAATGGACAACAAGGCATCCAGTTATCGGCCACCTTGTGCACACTGCAGCAAGCTTCGTATAAGACTTGGAACGTATCACTAATAGCTCACCGCGGGTTGGTTGACAATCCTTCCCTTTACATTGTTACCAGGCATGCTTGCGACCTAGCCTCTATGAATTGGATCCATACACTCCATCCTACCAACGATTGAAGTCCCAAGATCACAGTTTACTATCAGACTGTACAACATGGGCAGTATCTGTACTAGTTTGCGAGTCCAGAATCATACCCACGCACCACCGCCACCGCAAACCGGCATGCGCCATTGAACCAATTATAGCGCCAATGACTGCCTGGTTCATTTACACTGAACATCGAGATTAGGCATCTCGCTTAACGAATGACGCTTCAGCTTGCCATGGCCTATATGCAAGTAGGCTTCAAGATAAGAAACCACAGTGCAAGCATCAGATCGATATTATCAATTGAATTCTTTCGGGCGACAAGGTGGTCCAGCAGCTTACAACTTCCACGATCACATAACCGGAACACGATAGGAGAATAGAAGGTGCCCATGAGGTACTCACCTCAAGATTTGTTGATTGTTGCTGCTTCTTGCCTCTTGTTGGACCTTTCAGGCCCCTCATTGGACATACAGATCCTTCTTCTGATGAACCTGTTATTTGGCGTCGATTGGATATCATGGCAGAGCATATCAAGTATCTCAAGTGCCGAGGCTATAGTTCACTTTGATGTGTGGGCAAATGTCTCAGTTTCTTCCCCATCTGAGACAGGCTGCACAGCCCATCTGGTTTGTGTAGGTTTTGGCAAAGGCAAATGGTTGCATGTTAGCCTCATATTGGCGAATCAAATCACACTCATGGAACCCAGCCGACGATGGCCAACGCTAGGGTAAGCATGCAAGACCATGACAGGTTTAGCCTGTATGATCAAAGGCTAGCTACTTGATTGTTGGTAGAACACGACAAAGTTGTCTTCGATCTCTCAAGTTGCTCAATGTCCTTACAACTTATTTAGCCATCAAGAACACAATCTGTTTTCCAGTAGAAGTCTTGGACCTCGGTGCACGTCTGAGCCGGCCTGAGACGTGATGGCTTATAACGGGTGGCTTGAAATGCTCAATACGCTGAGTAGCAGTTAGCTATAGCAAGACCCTGTCTCATGTACCGGCTAGCCACTTCAGTGTGCTTCCATTATTCCTCTCACGGCCACTCATGCATGTTCAAAGGCAGCCTGGATATCACCCTTGGCCATACCATGGCCAGCCCGTTGCCGCCGGCAAAAAGTCATGTTAGTTGTCACATATTCTCCACTGTAAGACTGCCGGGAGTCTTAGGTGGTCCATGTCACCATCAGGGCTGAGCTCAGTCAGTATTCGGACTGTGGTCCAATGTGCACCCATCAGTGCATCGTCGAAAATGGCTTACTGTCACACGCATCTCTTTGCCATCACGACACCGTGGAATCTCACCCTGTGTGTGACACAAACATACAGGGATAGTGACAAACAGAGGGCGGATCGATCTTTGTGGACCAATGCAACCGGAACGAACTCTTTGGGTCTGTACGATAAGGTGCTCGGTTTTCCGATCTCTAGGTATGCTTGTGCTGCTCAGACATCCCATCCCCTGTCTCTAGGATTCATGGCTTGGCATAAAGGTTCAGGGAAGAAGACACTGACGGTCCAGGTCTAGGTCTAAGTCTAAGAATGGCCCAGGCGGCGGCACAACACAAACACAGGGGATACGCAGCTCCCGCGGGTCCTAAAAAATTCAATCGATAGGCCGTACAAGATGCGACTAGTCACGGCGAGTAAGGCCGACTATCGTCTTGTGTGTTGTTCCCCTCATAGCCCGGCCCCCACACAAACACACGCACAAGGCAAAGGGGCATGGAGTATCCAATAGCATACGTAACTCATCAGATCTCAGTTTCTGAAGGCCTAATGCTGGTTTCTGCACCACACATATACTATCAGTCGCATTGACGCAATGCAGACGGGACGGGAGACCTGGGTGAGCCCTCGGGGGCAAGAAAACACCGAACCTTGATATAGGGTGTCAAAATAAACTTGTCAAAAAGTCCCCTAAACTTAGGCTAAGCTTACTTAAGTATTTTCATCCCTTAGGGTTAAGGTCCTGAGTTTTCTTTCCCCCCCTAGGTGAGCAACTTGTCTGTGGATTGCGCTGCGGGGAAATGGCCGCAATTACTGACATGTCGAGCTACAATATGCTTCATGTTGGCCCATCGTTCTGCACTGCAACCCATACAAACGTGGGCAGGGAGCTACATGCACAGGATGATAGCACAACACAACACAGCACAGTACTGTACGGTACACTATTCGAATGCACGGAAAACCCACCATTAGTTACACGCCCAGCCCCTCTTTGGTGTCTTGCGCTGTCTCGTCAACTGGGCCCTCTGCGGTAGTCACCGACAAAAACATAGATGAGTACTTAGTCGCTTGTGAGGCCTTGGAAGAACAGATGGTGGTATTCTGGCCGCGCCACCCCGGCAAAGCTCAACATGAGGTGCTGTAGAACGGTTACGTCGTACGGCACATGGGAGAAAACAGGCAGTTAACCAGAGACCGGCAGTAGGATACTGTGATCTCAGTTGGCCACACAGAACACCCCTGCGTGGTTTATGCAGAAGCCAGCTCTTGTTGGTACCACCACTGCTGATCCTGTATTTCAGACCCGTTGCCGATTGGCGTTGAGTAGTGTGGATTTCTAGAAACGAAGGAGATCAAGAAATGAAGTGAGACCTTCACCCACCGTATTGGGATTGGTAGTGCCAAACGCAGGATTTCCACGGCCAACTATAGACCGTACCTGGCGACAAGGCAACGATGAGTACCAATAGCTTGGAGCACAGATGCTATCCTCTCACCCGCCGCTTTGCTGCATGAGGTTTGATACGCAAATTGGAACTGCATTGAGAGAAGAGAAATGAGGAACCCCGTCTGATGACGATGAAGGCAAGAGATCCAACTGAGGACCCTCAAGGTAGAGCCCAGATGACCATCCTGGAGCCAAACACCCCCGTCATGGACGAGAACTAATGCTCATAAGAAGCCGGAGGTCCCGTCCCGCCCAATACTTGGAAGTGAGCACTGTTACTGCAACCAAGCCACTCGTTCGTTCATCTCAGCCCTACAAAACTACAGCCTGTCCCCCTTTCCAAACTTACCATTGAGGCCAATATCATCTTCACAGGAGGTTGATATTTTACTCTGAAAGCAATTCTTGACTGCTTTACCATTTGCGGTCCCTATTTGTTTGAGGAATTCGACCAACTATCCTGCCCAGCTCTGTCATCTGGAGCAACTTATCATCTGCAGCCTCACCAGCCGGCGCAAGGCCAGATCAACTCGTCCGCAAACCCCAATGGATCATCTGGAAATATCTCGTCGAAATGGCGCTACAATGCGACTTAACACCAACATGAAAGTCGGCGCCAGCTCGTCAGGACTTGTCGACCAAGCCGACCCCCTGTGTGAACACAGTTCTGTTCACAATTGCGCGAACCTGAGTAAAGACGGGAGTGGTCTTTGCATCATGTGCAAGGCTTCACAATGTGGTTAAAGAAACTTTTTGTCGACCTTGGCTGGCCATCGTGTAGATCCTCGGCGATGGTGATGGTGAGCCATTCCTACATGACCCCAGGTCTTGTCTTAGCGATCCGAATCGATCGAACGAGGCAACCTTCAGAGAACGTCTGGATATAGGCTTGTAACCGATGCGATGGATCGGATCATGCGGTATGGGAGACTGGTGGGGGTCTGCCTGCAGAGAAGAACACACACTCACGCAATCATGTAAGACATCCGCTTGTCTTGATGAAGAACCTAGCCAGACATGGCTGTGGTTCCCACGTGTTGGGGCGTAACATCAGCAGGGTTCATTGGAGAATCGGGAAGCATAATGCGGAAGGGGGTGAGGCTGATGGGCTTGTAACACAAGACACAGACGTATATGAACTTGGGCCAGTGGAAATGTCGGCTTGACGACCGGGAGTGGATGGAATTGGGGTCCTGTTTTTTCCCCCTCTCCTTCAGCAAGTCAGCATATAACAAGAGATGGTCTACGATTTGCACGTCTACTACGGCGGAATCTATCTATCGACCCGTAATATGGCCGTGATATTCAGGATATGATGTATTAGTGTAATGGATATCTATTAACTTTTTGTTTTAGCCGCCGTGGCCAACCTTGATGCCACTACGCCCGTACTAAAGCCACCTAGGATCTCATTAAGCGCTGTCAATCGACCAGTGAATATGATGCAAAGCTCCAGGTCCGCCAGTGCTAGTTGTAGGATCACGAGGCTAGAGGAGATAGCGAAATGACACGTAACCTTCACGGAGAGGGCCAAGATACTAGACGCTCCATGAGGTGACAAGTGTGTTGTCTGAGTGGTTCCCTTATCTGTACTTAAGAGAAAATAAGTGAGGATCGGCCATCATTGACAGATCCGATTCATGTCATATCCCATCAAGAGGTCATTCATAGTGCGTATCTGCAACTCGCTCTCTTGCCAAGAATGATGCTGTACTATGTGAGCAGTTTAATATCGGGTTCCGAAATAGACAATGTATACGACATGCATATTTTCAAAAGGACCGTGGTGCTTACGCCGTAACGTCGATATCTCATGGCCTGGAAGCAAGTGCTATTATCCCCGTCCCATCCCCCTCCCCGATCCAAACCGTCAAAGTCATGATTGGATTGAGAACGAGATACTGAGACTATTCCTGAGTCTAAGCCTCATAAAGTTTATCGACTTTTCCTGTATGAAAATGGCTGAGCCAAAACAGGCGGGGTTTGCGAGACCAGGCTTGTTCGTTGAGGCTTGAGAATACGATATGATATGATCTGATATTTTTTGCCGTTTCTTTGTTCACCAAAATAGTCTGTTATTTTCCATGTATCGTGTATGTGA
Organism: Fusarium sp. NRRL 29148; assembly: GCA_013759095.1. Classification (NCBI taxonomy): domain Eukaryota; kingdom Fungi; phylum Ascomycota; class Sordariomycetes; order Hypocreales; family Nectriaceae; genus Fusarium; species Fusarium sp. NRRL 29148. Next base: position 8,630 of record JABSTL010000401.1, read on the forward strand.
CTATCCAAAAAAGGTCAGTGATAAACTTGGCTATCCGCGGGTTTTGGCCGGGGGGCGTATCCCGGCGGACCGCTCTGTGGGGCGTGGACGGTGCCGACAGTGAGAATTTCGCAGAGAGATTCTGTTTAGTGATTAATAAGATTAGTTGGTTGTTGAGTTGACAACTTAAGTTATCTAAGCCAGTTCTAGTAAACTGTCCGCAGCTACAATACCATGTCCCGTCATGTCTGTCTCACAGTGACAAAAGTTGATACATGTCCAGTATCATAGGTAAGCTGATGACTGCGCATTGAGCAAATATTCTCTTTCTCTGCATGTCCCAGTCATTGCTCAGCCAAAACCTGCACGTCACCAGATGCGGCTCAGAGAGATCGACATTGGAGTGACCTCCCTCCTCCATAACGACTCAAGCAGCGCATCTGCAGGCCGCCAGAAGAGAGGAGGAATCTTCCCAGTAAGGTAAATGCCCGTCTTTTAGCCCGTGTTGATCAGCTGTGCAGGCATGATATGTAAGTGTAACAAGGACATACACAAAATAAATGACAGGTCGCACATGCAATGAAGATGTAGGAAACTCGAAAAACCTCGATCTCAAGTGACCGGAATACTTGGAACTCTTGAAGAAGCTTGGGTACCATCACTACAGGCCTCGGGTCTTTAATGCACCCCCAGCGGCTCGGTCCCGAAGCTTTGGAGGCGATGAACAATAGAGGCTAACGTTAATAAAGAGGGTGTGAAGAGAGACAGAGAAAAAGGGCTAATATTTTATCCATTTGTGGATATAATTGCCTCTAAAAGCCAAGGAACCTAGCAACTACGGAGTAAACGTCGGCGAACTTTTTGTGTCTTTTAGTTTATTATTTTACTTTTTTACCACGTGAGCAACGGTCTTGCAGCTGTGGATATGTCCAGTTTTTTCCAACTCTAGCTTGCTTGAGTCAATCAATGATTAGTCGCCGTTGGAGAAAACGTCCTAAAGAGGCGAAAAAGACGATGAGAATTTCATCTTCACAACTAGTGAGTGTGCACAGTGTGGGTTACACGCATCTAATGTCCATGGTACGAGAGTCATGCCTCACATCAAAAGGTAATGCAATGCAGAGACTGAGAGACATACTCTAGAGTCAGTCTACATAGACTGCATATTACATATGCAGACATCTACAGATAACATACTGTATAGTACATGCCTATCATACTGTGTTAAAGCCTCAACATCATTGGAGTGGACGACATTTGCATGAATCTTTGCAAGGAACATTATGGAAATAGCTGACGACCATTGCCTGCACCATACATACACTATCGAGTCAGTGAAGGCCAAGCGAATAATGACACTCTACTAAGACGTCGCCGCTGAGTCAGTCTGCACATGTAAGCCAAGAATCAGCTTCTCCGAGCAGACAATGCATCTACAACAGCAGCTGATCACATAACAACGTACGCAGCCATATGCACAATCATCAAACACGCATAGATAAACTTGTCATGTGTCGTTTCGTGTCGAATTGGATTTGAATGACTATCAATGTGATGTGAACATAATTTTCTAAATTCCTCAACATTCCGAGGCTTCCGCCTTCAAGCCCAGAACCAGACACCGTATGCGCACGCACGCAGACAACTCAAGATGTACGTGTACGTGATCGACATATGATGCATTCAGAAAACTCCGCGCTGGGTGTTCCATGCGCCTCATCGATGACCTGCAAGGAATCAAATGGCTACACAGTAGCTAATCTCGAAAAAGACATTGCCTCGCAGCAAGAATCTCGCCATTATAAAAATCTCCAAACGGCCATCCCCGAAGAAGAACAAGGTATCATAAGTGAAGTGAAGAATAATTCATGTCTGTCAAGGCACAGGCTGGCTCGTGTAACCAAGTGGTTTAATGCATCTAGAAGAGAGCAACCAGCGCAGCGACCATGGCAGCACCGGCAAATCCTGAAGAGGCGATGAGGCCGCTGGCACCGGCGGTAGGTACGGTGGAAGGGCTGGGGGCCTCATAGCCAGGGTTTCCGGGAACATCAGTGCTGCTACCAGGAACGGGCAGCTTGGTGGTGGTGTAAGAACCAGGGGCAGTAGGGCCAGCCTTGGTGGTAGTGTTACCAGCAGGGTAGAAGGTGGTCTTGGCAGAGGGAGCCTTCTTGGTGGTGCTGATAGTAGGAGTGCTGATGATAGTGGGAAGCTCGTGGCTGGTGGTGTTGACAACAGGCTCGTAGACGCTGGTGGTAGGAGGCACGTAGACAGAGGTGGTAGGAACCTCGGGCGCAGCAGTCGAAGTGGTAACGACAACCTCAGTTGAGGTTGTGGTGCGAAGGGGGCAGTCAGTCACAGTAGGGTTGCACTGAGTAAGAGTGATAACCCGGGTAGTGGTCGAAGTAAGTGTTGTGGTATCCAGACCAGCAGCAGGAGGAGCGGCGTAGTCCTGAGCAGCGGCGACCGAGACGCCAGCGGCGGCAATCATGATGCTGGAGAACTGCATTGTGATGGTGATTGTTGGTGGTTTGAAAAAGAACTGTGATGATTTCTTCTTAAGATATCGTAAGAGATTCTTGTTGCGTTGAGCAAAAAAAGACTGAAGGGTGCAAAGCACAAAGAATGTTATCAAGAATCGTTTAATGAATGTATAGCACAAGGCTGGAAGATTGATATCGTGAAAACAAGCGCACTTGAAGAGGTAAACAGTAAGAAACCAAACAAGGCGCCTGGGCGGATACCGAGCGCAACTTGTAGTTTTCGCACACACTGCGGGACTTAATTTCTGTCCATCAAAGACCATCCATCCATTGGATCTGTCCATAGACACCCTTGCCTGTCTGGCAGTCAGAGCCCTGGTGCGTTGCGTTATCGCCTCATTAGCCCCCAACTTGATTGGCATTGTTCCCCGTACCTGGAAGTTAATGAGTTAGCCCCGGCATTGGGTCGAAATGGTTTTCGTCAGTACCACCACATAGCGGTACCTTGCATTGCAGCCATGAATGTGGACGGTGATTGGATCCAAAGGCAGCCTAGAACCCAGTTGAGGATCGGGCAGAACCTTGGCTACTGCGCTTTTGACTGGCTTGTTCCTGAGCTAGAGGGCTCACCCCAGTCTAGCTCTATTCTGGCCCCAGTCTGCTCCCTGCAAAGGAAGCATCGGTCACTGGCCAAGCTGGCAAACTGTCTTCGGCTGCATATCATAAACCAATCAAAGCTTGCCAGGCTCGCAGGGACGTGTTTTGCAGGAGCCAGCAAAGAACTTCTATTTTAGCATCTCCCCTTTTGCGTGGTTTGTTGTGCCCTGACCAACTGTCATTGTTGTAGACTTGAAGTCGGTGTGGGTTCTTTGCCATGCGACCTTTGACTTTTTGTGTGTCAACAAAGCTGCCAGTCGAAATGAGTCAAGAGAGACAAAGAAGAAGAAGATTTTTTTCAGACCCAATATCATTGTGCAACTTGGACTGTCCTCTGCAATGCGACTCACTAACGGAGTTAACTGCAAAATTCGGTTGCATCGCTTGACACACAATTTCCCGGACCCATGGCGAGGACCAGAGCGTCTCATTCAACGTCCCACGACGCCGCGTCGTGGGCAAGGTTATGAAACGGCTCGCTACAGCGCTTCTGACGAGGGGATTATTCCGCCACGCAAAGATAGGCTGGTGGTGAGAGGAGAGAAACTGCAAACCAATCTTAGACAAAACCCTCGCGATGACTTGGCTGTGAGTGACTTCGGAGGCAGTCACAGATGCCTCAGTTAAAGTGCATGCACAAGGCTTGAAACACTTAAAGACGCCTCTAGATCTTGAACTGGCGCCGCCCACGGATAATGACAGCCACACCGAGGGCCATGGCCTAGTCTAGATGAAGGGAGGATGTCTAACTGGTAAACTGGCCATAAGGGGCGGGCCCTTGATTATTGCGAGCGGCATGACTTGAGCCAGACTAGTACAACACAAAAATTACTGTATCTGCGGCGGCTCCAGTTGCCAATGGGATAGTCCTGGCGCAGTGACTTGGTACATCGCATCGATAAGAGAAATAAATATCATGCAAAATAACGGCGACTAGCCGATGGTACTCTGATGTTGGATCTCGACTGCCACTCAAAATCATGCCAAGATGCGACTATCATCTGCAGTGTCGATAAATAGATTGAGAGTGGAGCTAACACGAAATTGTCGTCCTCTGAGGCCAAGGATATGGCTAGATGGCTTCCTTTGCTAATACTAGATGTTGTTGGACCGTTGGACGCCGGGAAACCGGGTAGTTGCTGGTGCAGACGGGTACGCGGCTATCTTTAGCTCGATGGCTTGATCGAATTGAGGATTGCTTGGTATCAAGTGGAAGATAAGGGAGTTTCAGGATATATCACGGGCAGTTCGACACTGTCCTTCGCTGTCCAGTCCATTCGTCGATAGTGGACGATTCCGAATCAAGATGGCATCCATGGGCATCCGTCAGTAGCGGCCAACAAAGGACGGGCAGGCCTCAGGCCTAGGGGTTCTTCTCAGGGGGTTGATATCAATTGTTGGTGATAAAGGAGAGAAGGACATTCTGAGGAATCAAAGAGATAAAGAAAGATGGGAAGCAGAAGAAAAACAAAGGGAAGGAAGAGCTGACGATATGGTGGAGAATCTCTTTCTCTTCTTTCATAATGCAGTCAGTTCAACAGCCTCACTCTAGGTCCTAACCTACCTCAGGTACCTTATCATGATATTACTAACACCAGATATGTACAGTTCCGTTACTGTACCTATTATCTGTTCCTGGGAAAGTATTGCATCTTTAGTTGGCAACTCCCATAAAACAGTTATCTGACATCTAAAGTATTTCGAAACCCTTTTCATGCATTTTATTTCCACTAAAGCAACTCTCATGCATTCAGGGGAGAGGGGATCTTCCTACTGCATGGAACAGTTCCAAAAGCCCCGCCCCCGCATCATACCTCCAACTGACGTTCTAAGGCTCCAAAGTTGGAGCGCTATAATTAAGGAGTTCGGTTCCCCTATTTCTGGGCGTCCAAGTACTCTGCCTGCTATTTCATGAGACACAGTACCTTGGACACCTTGTGCTTACGTAGCTGATCAGGATAGCTAGCTCCATTATCCCTACTACCATTCCATTGCTTTGACAGTTGTCCCAACCGCATTCCATAACTCCACCAGATAATGCGAATACCCTGACGAACAACTCATACTCTCTCCATCAAGTCGAATAATATCAAAGCTCTTATTTAATATTTAATCCAACATGACAAACCTTCTGACCGACCCCGCCCTCTTTATCTTCACCTCCTTGACAGCTGGCTCGTCCCACATCGTCACGGCCACCTCACGTCTCGAGACCATCCTACGCGCCAACCGGGTTCCCTTCAAAGCCGTCGATATTGCCGTCGACACCAAGGCTCGGTTGCTATGGGGTCGAAGAGCCGGTAAAGACAAGAGCGGTCGCCCGAGGAAACTTCCTGCCCTGGTTCAGGAGGGCTGGGTTCTGGGTGTACGACAGACATCCCCTTTAGTACTACCATGGGCCGTATAGCTGATGCATGTCGCTTTCTGTAGGATATTGTTGAAATCGAAGAATGGAACGAATATGGTGAGCTCAAGGAGCATGTCACGATTTACTTTGACGAATTTACCATCCCCTCCATCAACGATAAGCTTCCCGAACCCCCGTTAAAGCGGCCTATCGACCTCACCGGCGGCCTTCTTGCTTCCATGACCCCTTCGCCTGCCGCCAAGGCCGTAGCAGCTGCTGCCGCCAGCGCCGCCGCTGCTCCAAAGCCTGCTCCTGCTGCGCCTCCGCTACCGGCAGCCAAGACCGCCGCGTCTTCTGCGACACCGAAGGCTTCTACAGAACCTAAGAAGGAAGAGAAGGCCCTACCTGTCCGATCCGTCGCCAACGAAGCTGCGCAAAAGGCTAAGGAACTTCGCCTGAAGACTCTGCGAGAAAAAGTCCATGGTAAGGATGGTGTGAAGGCTAAGAAGGACGACACAAGCGCAAAGGAGACTGGAAAATCTAAGGGATCAGGAACTTCTGCCGCAAAGACCGATGGCATTCAGTCACCAACATCCAGTTCATGGGCCGAAACGGATGCAGGACGAAACGCTATTCAGAGTCCGACAAGCGGCACTTGGAAGGAAAGCGGTCCAGGTTCAATCTCCTCCTTGAAACGAGCCAGTGTGGAGGTGAGCCCAGACGGGGCTAAAGCTGTGGAAGCTAAGGCGGCAATAAAGGAAGAGCCCGAATTGGAAAAGAAGGCTGAGATAAAGTCGGACGATGATGATTCGGACGACGATGAAGATGAGACCGACGAGGAGGAGGAGGAGGAGGACACTGATGAGGATAGTGACGAGGACAGCGAAGAAGATGATGAAGACGAAACAGACGATGAGGAAGAGCAAACCAAGAAGCCTGCGGTAACGCCAGAACTCGAGGCGGCAGCAGCAGCACCACCTGCAGAAACGGCAGAAGCCGCCAAAGATGATAAGCCTAAAGAAGAGTCCGAAAACACCAAGAAAGAGGTCAAGAAAGACTCTCACAAAGACTCGAAGAAGGACTCTAAAAGGGACCACAAGAAAGATGTCAAGAAAGACATCAAGAAGCCAGTCAAGAAGGATCCCAAGAAGGACACCAAGAAGGACGTGAAGAAAGACCCCATGAAGGATTCCAAGAAGGATTCTAAGAAGGACTCTAAGAAAGATACCAAGAAAGATACCAAGAAAGATACCAAGAAAGACTTCCACAAAGACTCGAAGAAAGAAGTCAAGAAGGATGCCAAGAAATAAGAGCGATTTGGAGCAGAACGAATCAAAGAATTTCGCTTCAATGTTCTAGTCAGATGGGGAAATAATACTGTACAGAGTCTAGTCAAACTCAACCGATATACCACCATGACATTAATAACAACAAATACCCAGTCTCCCCTCAAAACACTCAATATACAAAAATGCTATATAATGCCGTAATGTTCAATTCCATCCCCGACTAATACAGTCCATCGTCATCGCTGGCTGTTCCATCTTGGAAACCCATAGGTGCCTTGCCTTTGCCCTTGGATCTGCTGCCATTCATATCATCCACCTCGTCCTCTTCAACTAATTCGTCGCCGCTTGTCAATGCGATCGCCTTGCCTTTACCCTTGCTCGATCCTGAAGCAATCGCCTTGCCCTTGCCCTTTGATGATGTTGAAGTACCTGAGACAACACGTTGGACTGGAGGTGGTTTGTTTTCCGGCTCTTTCTCTCGGACTCCCTCGAATGTTGCTCGGACGTGTTCATAGTGAGCCAGTTCGCCAGCGCTGACACTAGGCACAAGCTCGTCGTTAGCCGCCAGGAAGTCTTCTTCCTGAACCATAACGGCAATGTCTTCAGGGGTAGCGTAGTGGTCAAAATAATATGCCGTGGAAATTGGATGTTGGGTTGCTGGATCGGAATTGATGGCCCGAATCTTGTTGTCCACAGCTGTGGCTTGCCGTGTAACGGCTTTCAGCATTGCATCACTGCACAGGGCATAGAAATCGGCACCGGTATATGTGAAGGGGAGTTTCTCTGCCACTGAAGCGAGCGATACTGATGGATGAAGTGTGAATCTGCAAATAGGTTAGCCACTGTTGTTGGAATAGAGGAAGATAGTATCAAACTCACTTTCTGGTCAGAGCTTCCAGAATGGTTTGCTGCTTGTCATTGGTGTCAGACACACCAAGGTAAAGCATTTTATCAAATCGACCAGGTCGCAAAAGGGCAGGGTCCAAAAGATCTGGTCTGTTGGTTGCTCCAATAACGAAAACACCACCGCCGCCATCATCGCCTCCAGACATACCATCCAGTTCTGCCAGAAGCTGGGAGACAATACGGTCCATAACACCACCGCTGTCACCTTGGTTGCCACGCTTGGGTGCCACTGAATCCAACTCATCGAAGAAGACAACGCAAGGTCTAGCATCGCGAGCACGTTGGAACACGCGTCGAACGTTGGCTTCGGACTCTCCGATATACATGTTGAGAAGCTCTGGTCCCTTGACACTAAAGAAGTTGAGACTGTATTCAGTAGCGATCGCCTTGGCCAATAATGTTTTTCCAGTTCCGGGAGGACCGTAGAACAGAATACCTGATCGCTTCTTCATACCCTTCGCAAACAGCTCAGGACGCTCAAGTGGTAGTTGAATGGTCTCAGTAACGGCTTCCTTGACGTTATTGAGACCACCAACATCATCCCAGGTAACATTGGGGATCTTGGGGGCACCAATAGAGTCAGAGAAGTTCTTGCGAGCAGCCTCGACGGCAATTTCAAAATCTCCCTTGGTGAGGCAGCGGGCAAGGGGACCACCAGCGACCTGCACATCTCGTACCGTGATAATCGTGTTATCATGCGTATTCTTGGCTGAGAGCTGCTCCAGGCGTGATTGTTGAGCTATAGAGGCACGCTCAACAACATCGACCAGGTCGCCAGCCACGAGCGCGGCGGTCTTGAGAGCGATTGAGTTGAGGTCAATCGAAGGCTCAAGGCCAACGCCTCTATCGCTGATGATGGACTTCAGAATAGACTCACGCTCCGCCTCGTCAGGGGCTGTCATTTCCAACTCGTGTGTAAACAAGGCTCGAACGCCATCAGGCACTTTGTCAACCTCATTCGTTGTGGCAATCAAAACTCGTGTGTCTTCTAGAATCTCCTTGATCGTTGACTCAATGCGATCGGCAGTGAGGGCCTCGACGTGCTGAACAAGTAAAGCACAGCAATCGGGACCACAACTCATGGCACGCTCGGCCCTCGTCCTGAGAAAGCCCTCAGTTTTCACATCGCTTCCACTGCCGCTCCCCTCACTGAGAATATCATACGCGTCGATTTTATATGTATGAAGACCCATATCGGAACAAGCGCCTGACGCCAGAGTCAGCTTTCCAATATTTCGATGTGTAGACGTTAACAGAATTGCGACAGGAGGCATCTTCAGATGAATAGCTCTGGCGCTCGTGGCTGCTGCAATCAACTCCCTCAACTGGCGTCTGAGAGGTGACACATAAGGCAACTCGGGTTCCTGAATTGGAGCTGGAGTTGACTCCGATGCCTTCTTGGGTGTCTTCTTGAGACCAAGATAATATTGCCATGTGCTCTGCTTGGTACCTGGTATGCGACTTGTTTCGAAGCCTGAACCATGCATTGCAACAGATGAACTATCAATGCACGCAACTGATCCCCAGAAAGCCTCGGCAGTTCCATCTTCGTCCTCATCCGCCTTCTGGATTTGAATATGTCCAACCTTGAACCATGCTACGCTGTCGAACGTGGAGGATTGCTTTCCTCCCTCCTGTCCACCAGCAGTGAGTGCCATAACGTCGTCCACTTCGGATCCTCCTGCGCCAGGCATCTCCTGAAGCGTACGGCCAAGCTCAGCGTCGACTGGGACAGCGATAAGATCGCCGCTTCGAACAAGGCGGATTTTCTGAGCGAAGTACCGTTTGAGACCACCCAGAACGGCGGTTTGGAAAGCTCGCTCTGCAGAGATAGGAGTTCGAATGTGGTGGATAGTAATATCTCGAGCGTAAGGTGGACGAGCTGCACTTGTAAACCGAGGGATTGTTCCCTTGCCCTGATACGATGCCTTTTTCAAGGGCGCAAGACGTAGATAGGGTGCATCGTCCAGATTGGCTAGGAGGATAGGTGAGGCGTAGGCCGTGGGACTGGCGGGCCGCTGAATCTGGGATTCAAAGAATGACAATCTTCTCTCACCGTGTTTAGCGCTGGGTATTCTAGTCATTGGCCGTTGCGAATACCCTTCGGGTAGACCATAGACTCGTACGGGTCGCCACTTGGCAGGCTCTGACTCAACTTGTCCAAAACTTCCGAGGCCAAATGCACCGAATCCATTCGCAGGGGGTTCTTCTGCAGCTTCTATTCGTACCCAATCTCCAGAAAAACATCCAATACGGCTCAGCGATGTTACATCGACGTAGATTCGCGCTTCCTCATCGTCTTCTAAGGATGGCTTGGGATGTAAAAGGTCTGTCGGAATTTGTTCCATCAGACCCTGTGCCTTGAAGAGACGACCTCGAGGTCGGTCTGGTCGAGCAGTGGTCGCAGTGAAATTGGAGAAAACGGAGCCAGGCGTTGCGATTCCATTTGTCTTCCTGCCACGAAGTGTTCCAACTGTCATAGGCGTGCCGGGCTGTAGTGTTGATACACCGCTGGCATTGGTTGTGGGCAAGGTTGGTGCTTGCAAGGAAATCATATCGTCCATAGAATCATCCGATAATTCGTCCTCGTTGTCGAAATCAGAAATATCTGGCTCGGTTTCGGTCGCAGACTCCATATCCTCAGTCGTCATTCCTGACTTGTCGCGATCCTCAGCTGCAGAGTAGAACTGGTCGTTGCTGGTATCATCCTCATCCTCGTGAACACCATTAAGCCGTTGGCTAGCGGTCATCGAAGCAACGCGACGTATCTGCTTGGTGTGGACACGACCGCGCATGAGAATGATCTTGGTTGATTCCGTTAGAACACCTTGGGCGACAGGTTCGCACAGCATGATCTTTCCAGGGTTCGGAGGCACGTGTGTAAGAGGGTGCGGCGGAAGAGGAAGTGGAAATAGATCGCCTGCATGTACAACCTTTAGACTGCCCAGGGCAGCTCTGAGAGAAGTCACAAGACGCCCATCCGGTGCTGAGTCGGCTCCTTTTGCCTTGGAGCTGGCAGGGTGATCTCGGAAGAAGGTACCCTCCCCATTTTCCAGTCTTTTTGTTAATTCACTCTCCAGGCTCACAAAGACGGTCTCGAGAGGAACGGGTGCCACGTCAAGCACGAGGATCTCGATTCCGCCGCGGCTGTGACTTGACAGCTTGGATGGCGCGACCTGTTGTAACGTCACGGCGAAACTTTGTAAGGAAGCAGAAGATGGTGAGAATCGGACGGTCGAGGGCGCGAGAGCAGAAGACTCGATAATGGGTACAATTGACCACGGACTGTCGGTAGGGTTGGCATTGGGTATCCACGGAGCGATCGCAATGTGGTGGACGTCTTCGGTAGCGCCTTGATAGAGTTGAGCTGAGATTTCGTTCAGGTATTGACTTGCAATGAAAGATGTGCTTCACTTACCGTTACCTAGATGGGGGAAGAGATCTCGAAAGATGTCTTCGGATACTATGCCGACATCGCTCTTAATATGATCGTCAAGCACCAGTTTTGCAGTAATGGCAGGCTTGTCCTGACGCCGTCTTCGGTTCCTCCGCCTGTTTGAAGTCAAAGCTGAGTTTGAAGAAGACGCCATCTTGAGAAAGAGTCAAGCTTGAGGGAATGTGGTAAAGGTTGCAGAGAAGGATATTGTTACAGGAAGCTCGAAGCGCAAACGCGGGGATCACAGCATCGCTCTCGGACTCCTTCAATTGGTAAAATCGCAAGATCTGGACAAACGAACAAGAAAGGGCAAAATCGAGTATACAATTGCGCGTAAGCCAAAAAGGAAACCCCAAGAGGATGAAGATGAAGCTGAGGGACTGACTGTGAGGTTGAGATTAAGAAATTGGAGGTGGCTTCCATTGGAGCTCGGCAGCGGCTTAGGGCGACCGAAGCAGCAAACAGTGGCCTGCCTCGGCTTCTCGCAGCTGGCTCTACACGGGGTCTCTGCCGCTCCGAGGTACGTACCGAGACCGAGAAAGCCCGTCAGGTGCCTCGAACGCGGAGAAGCGTGTGCGACAGGGACTTGAGGTGCCTTCGGAGAACAGAAAACATAAGACCTTGGATAGAAGATGCCAAAGTAAAGTCATAAAATAGTCCTCTAATCTTGGACAGTTCATCCAAGTCTTTTTGTCACTTTGGATGAAGATTCTACCAAAGTCTTCCCTAGGTCCACGCCCCAATCTACAGGCGGGTATCGGTCAGCAACTCTCCAGCGTCTCCAACCTGGGGTAAAAAGCCAAGTCCAGGGTTGGTCGATTCGTGGCCGAGACCCTGCAACGCTTCAATTGGAGAAACAAAGCACAGCGCAAGATCAACAGGAGCTGAAAATAGCTTATCTTGCATGAAGAATGACACAAGCGGCATTTGATACTTGGTCCTGCTAATCCAGGCCTAACTTATCCAAGTATCCCCAGAATCAGCATCATGAACGAGGACGAAATCATACATCATGGATGTCTGGGTAATCGTTTACGACGCGAATACGCTCTTATCATTTCCCCAATTGTAAGCAAATGGTACTCGGATACAGAATGTCATACGCATCATCAATTCTTGGCCGTTGGCAGTGCCTATTGCAGCATGATCATCCAAAACATACTGTATTTTACAAGTTACAGCTGAGAACGTAAATTAGATGATTTCTGATTAGACCCCTTTTGACAGCCTTCACATGCTTTTCAGCGAGGATCATCGCTCATTAAAGTCGCAGTTCCCGCCACAAATCCGGCTGTCTGGCCAAATCTCTGCTTCTATCGACTGCCCATGACGCAACTCCATCTTATTAGCGGCCATTCACAATTGATTGCCCTGTCACTTCCCATGATTAAACATTGCCGGCCTGTTTGTTGAATTTGAAACAAACATAATTTCCCCTTCTTTCTAACCGTCACAAAAGAAAAGACTCGGTCTAGACACTCTTGACAGTCTCTCTCATCATCACGCCAGTCCCCTATACACCGCATAACAACCGAGACTCAAGTCAACAATCGGTCTGCCCGTTAAGTGGAATATTGGACGTACACCATCTGATCTATTCTCCTAATGATCCCACCCTCTTTTTATCGATCCTTGACCTGTTCTTGCATTGGCCACCCCCGTCCTGGATCTGTATCTCCGTAATCCTTTATAACCCACTGTCCGACATGCGAATTGTTCCCTGAACAGTAGATCTCTCTTCCACGGCGCATCTCAAGGCCAGCACTCGTTCAATCGCTCGACTAGGTACTTGTTCTGCACAGTCATAGCCATATTATCATCTGGTATCTACACATTCCTTACTGGCCGAGTCGGCCATCATAATCGATAATTGCATAAAAACCATGACACAACAACAGCATGGCTCGTTAACTGCGACACAAGAGCGTCACCCTAAAGTTGTTGGCAAGAAACTAGCCGAGACAGCCGTCCAATTCACACAACAAGCTGAGAAGCTCTCACACCAACATCCAACGGGCCAAGATCCCGGAGTTGCCATCGAAGCACAATTTGTCACGCCTCATGACCCCGTTATCATCACTTCAGATGGAAAACGACTCCCGGGTGTACCATTGAAGGAGGCGCATAAGCTCAATGTCTTGAGGGAAGAGCTTCAAGGCGAGCCTGAGAGTGTCGAAATCAAAGCAGGAGACGAAACCAAGGAGAAACTATCCAATGTCGAGAACGTAAACCCCGAGCAAAAAAAGGTTGTTGAGTTGCCTTCAGAACAGAATGGCGCATCTCTACAAAATTCCAACAGCAACAGCACATTGCGAAAACAGACACCCCCTTCTCATACCAATCCTCTCTTCCCTCCGCTGCCGCTCTATGGACCTCCAAACATGCTGCGCAATCTTCAATGTATGTTCTTTCGGATCAGCGCATTCTTTCTCAGCCTGGCATTTCTCGGAGTTATCGTTTTGGGCTCATTGTTTACGACGATACCCATGATCTGGAAGAACATCTGGTACAGGCTGACTTTTCGCGATCCTGATTCTGACAGGCCATTCTATGAAGAGGAGAAACGCAGAGCTCAAGCAAGATGCGAGCAAGAAATGGCTTGGAAGCAAAAATCATCGAATGGACGAACACTGGACAGGATGGAAAATGCTGAGGAATTCCCGCCAACCGAAGGCGGACCAGACCCGATCATATGTGACGTCGCATATTATGCGCGCAGAGTTGGTCTAGACGTTGAGGCATTTGAAGTCCAGACCGAGGATGGTTTCATAATCGACTTGTGGCATGTTTACGACCCTAAGGAGTATACCGAACTCGAGGAAAGCCTGAAGTCCGATCAGGGGCCGGAAGTATTCCAACCCAAGCGAAATAAACTCAAAGACCCATCGCAGAAGCCCAAGTTCCCCGTGCTGCTGATGCATGGCCTCCTACAAAGCTCGGGTGCTTATTGCTGCAATGACGACGAGTCTCTCGCTTTCTGGCTGTGCAAGTCCGGCTATGACGTTTGGCTTGGCAACAACCGTTGTGGATTCAAGCCCAAGCATGCACTGCTTGGGTACAATGACCCGAGGATGTGGTGCTGGAATATCAGACAGATGGGTGTTTTCGATCTTCCCGCGTTGACTTCCCGTGTCATCACAGAGACGGGCTTCGACAAGATTGGACTTATCTGCCACTCCCAAGGCACAACTCAAACCTTTGTCGCCCTGGCCAAAGAACAGCGACCTGAGCTGGGCGACAAGCTGACCGTATTCTGCGCTCTCGCCCCAGCCGCATATGCTGGGCCGTTAATCGGTAAGATGTACTTCAAGTTCATGCGAATCATTTCGCCAGGTCTGTTTCGTCTCATGTTTGGCATCCATGCATTCATTCCCTTCATGATGCAGATGCACAAACTGCTGGATCCCCGTCTATATGGCTGGCTTGGTTACAAAGTCTTCTCGTTTCTATTTGACTGGACTGACGCCCGTTGGGATCGTGGCCTTCGCAACCGCATGTTCCAGTTTGCGCCTGTTTACGTCAGCGCCGAGTCTATGCGATGGTGGCTTGGCCGAGAGTGCTTTGCCAAGCACAAATGTATCTTGTCTACGAAAGAGATTGTTAGAGCTGAGGAGCACATGGACTCCAAAGGAGATGGACGACCCGTGACACCAAGGACCTCGTCGGCGCTCGAAGCTCATCGGAAACATCCCAAAGGCTCTACCGCGTGGTACAACAAACAAGCACCACCTATGGCCATGTGGGTTTGTGGTAACGACGATCTTGTTGATGGAAGAAAACTGCTCCGGCGTTTTGAGAAGGGCCGCGAGCCTCATGTCAACCTGGTCCACAGCAAGGTGATCCCTGAATACGAACATCTAGATGTCATCTGGGCGATGGATGCGGTCGATCAGGTCTTCAAAGAAGTACGTGGGGTTCTATGGAAGACATGCAATGCACGTGATATTTGCCGCGTCCCTGAGGGTTGTGAGGCGGTGCTGCCAGAAAAGGCGAAACTGTCTGTCAAAGAAGATATGGTAGAGGAGTGCCAATCGAGTAGTAGTGGCGAGACTTAGAAAGTGTTCGAAGGAACATAACGATATACACGAACCAATACACGGAGATGAAAGACGGGTGTGAATATACATGGAACGCAAAAAGGATATACGGATTGGAGCATATACGAATTGATAACATGTTACGGATACCTCTGCTTGGCGTTGTAAAAACCAACACTGTCAGATACCTCAAGTTGATTTTCACTATGGGGCGATGGTGTTGTTTGGATGGCGTTAAGGGTGGTCATATTATGTTGAATACCGAGGCAACGAATTTAGACATATTATTTTTATTCATGGATCAAGTTAACATCATATCTTGTACTTTGTAGTACCTACATCAACTGCTGTGCTTGGTAGTAAGTCTGCGCCATTTTGATATCTAAGAAATGAGATCACGGCAAACGAGAAAGCATCATAGGACGTGGCAGGCGTTTAAATTATCTTGTTCACTAGTCATATATTCTACAATTCATCACCTTTCTTAGGTGGATGTCACGCTCTTTGCCTTTAATCACACAAAACCATGGTGCAGAACTCATGGTTGAAACCGAATGCCCCCAAACTTAACCCATGCGCTCAGCCTCCTCCAGCAGCTTATCAACGCTGAATCTGGAGTCACCAGCTGCGAACCAGTTCAGCAGCTTCTTTCGCTCCTCAGCCCTATCCTTACGCTCACCAGTCAGCTCGACTTCCTCGCCATCCCAACCACCGTAGAATCGCTGTAGAGACATGAGTAGCCACTTGGCGTTCTCTGGTGTAACACCTCGATCAGGCAGGACCTGGCCCTGCATCAAAACCAGACCTCGTTCATCGGCAAGGTCGAGGTGGTGTGTGATGGTAGTGTGAGGCTGCGCAAACTCGCCTCGGTTCTTGTATTCAGCAAGCTGGGTGAACAGAACAGTGCTGGTCTTGGACGCGGCATCAAAGGTCCACTGCAGGAAGTGAATCTCTGCGCCTTGGGCGGGATGAGGCACCGGGAGAACGAATTGAGGGGCTGTCCGTGCAGCGTCCTCCATGGCCTTGTATGTAGACATCGGGATTACAGCACAAAGGTTCTGCTCAGATGAGGCATGTCGTAGACGCCAGATAGCTGTAAGCTCCTTCTCTGGAAGCTCCCGTGCCTTGGGGAGGTCAATGATGTCATTTAGAGTCTTAATAGCAGGCTTATCTGAGCCGGCTGGAGGATATTGAGGAGGGGTGGTAGGAGGATCGCGAGGGTCTCTGGTGGGTTGGTCTTGTCCAGGGGGGTCGTCGGCGTTGGGTTGAACAACTGGTGTCTTGGGTGCTTGAGGAATTGTTCCAACTGGAATCTCAATACCATTTTTTCGACGCTCAGCATCGATTTTGTCAGCGTAAGCTGCCTTGAGCTGGTCGATGCTCTGGAGGCCCTCTTTTTGAGCCTTCTGGTTCAGCTTCTCCTTGTACTTCTCGACGACGGCTTTCGAAGGTTGGGTTGTTGCGAGGAAGCGAATATCGTGAACTTGAGCCCATCGTCGCTGGTTGATAGCTCGGGTGGTGCGTATGGGAGCGGCTACAAGCCGGCGAAGGGCAGGAATTCGTAGTGAGGCCATGCTGGAGGTCAATTGAGTCAACAAGCCACCTTTGGACGTGTCGGGCTCAGCTCTGTTGATGTGTTTTGGAGGTCGATGACGGAGAAAGAAATACAGGGGCCGGCCACCAAAATTCGCTGTCGTCACTCAACCCAAGAAATACTGTAGTGGGGCCGTGGCTGCGGAATGATGGGAGAGGTCGATGGCCGGCTTCGGAGTTTGACATGATGACAAAGAGGGCTTCAGCAATTGGACCAATCTGATAAGACTTATATCAAAAACCTCGAAATACAATAGACTAAAGAATCTGGGCATTATTTCACAACATCCCTCATATTGTCTTCTCACTTTTGACCTCACTCTGCAGAAAGCCAACTACAGTGCTCAACTACCCCGCCATACAATCTCACCGCTTTTGGTGGGCTTCAACTTTCTGCCACTCCACTATCGCAAACTCGAGGGGCAAAGTTGCAGGTTGCTCTTTATAAGTTGTGTGGAATAGGGCGAGTTGTTGGCTTTGTGCATCCAAGAAGGCAACCGAAAAGCTTGTGCGGTCTCACACTGTCTTATCATGGCGGATTTTAGGCAATGGGCTCTTGAATTTGTTCTGGCCGACAATGAGGGGCAACAGACAGCGATAGCCAAGAAGGCTGCCAACGGTACTTTAGTCCATCCCTGCTAAATGAAGATGTTCTGACTTTGTCTAGAGATTCAAACTGCAGCGGCCAGTACAAACCCTGTAGCTCGATGGGTCGAAGCTGTGCAGCCTTGGATGCCAGGTGGTGGTACTGAGGCCGAGAATGAGACCCCAGATTGGACGGCGAGGGCAAAAGGTGAGCCCCGGTTCATACATCGTGGCATCGGTCATGTCTAACTGCCATAGCGCTCGAGTTTCTATCGCGGACGTTGGATTTTCTAAGTAATGATATTCTGAAACCCAGCCAAGGTAAGCTTTTGTACAAAACATGACTACGATTTCGTCTAACAATTGATCAGTGAAACTATTGGTCAGCTTCTTCGGAGCCATGTTCGAGGTCGATCATAAAGCTGGAATCATGCCGTCCGCAAGTGCTCTATCTAGGATAGTCGCCATGAAGTCCTTCCAACGGCACATGGGACACGACATCATCCAGAAAGTGTGCTCTCTCAAGGATGACTTCCCACGCCAAGTATCCAAGACCAGACTCGAAATCTACGAGCTCATACGGCTACTCATGATAACTCCTGGTGTCGCCAGTGACTTACAGAACACACATGGCTCGTCAGCTGGCTTTATGCTCGACTTGATTCAACTGTGCAGAAGTGAACGAGACCCCGAGTGTTTGATGGTGTGGTTTGATATCTTGAGATTGTTCATGTCTGAGTACACTGTCTCTCAAGACGTATTGGAAGAGGTGTATGGTGTTTTCAAGCCATACTTCCCCATTTCACTCCCTCGAGCATCTCAGGTCGCAATCACCCCTGAAGAGCTGAAGCTGGCACTGCGAAAGTGCTTTTCAGCAAACCACTTATTAGCTGATAAGGTCTTTCCATTTCTTTTGGGCAAACTGGATCAGGGTGATGCTGTGACAGTCAACGTCAAGGTTGGTGGAACCCATTCTTTGATTCTTTAAAGGGAGAAGTTTAGCTGACCGAAACTAGCTCGATATCCTCAAAACTATGCAAGCCTGTCTTGATGAGTACAGCCATCCTCAGAAAGCAATTGCCCCCTATGCCAATCAAATATGGGGCAGCTTGAAGTATGAGGTTCGAAATGGAGAAATTGAAGATACCATCTGGGGCACATTGGAAGTTCTCAAGTCTCTCACTCGGCGACTCACTGGGGATAGCCTCCGCGACTACACTTTATCGGTTACCCGAGACTGTGTACCAGACCTTGCGACAACCATGTATGCCTCATCCGCCGGCCGACTCATGGTCAGTGTCTTGAGCTCCAAGCCTAGCGCTTTTGTCTTGATGGCAGCCCCCGTTATTACACATATCAAAGAGAACTTGCGACATCCAAAGGCCCCTGTTCACACCCAGGATCTTCTAAAAGTTTTGCACGTCATCTTGGAAACTCGTTTCCTATTAGTTGACACAAATATGGCCCCTGAGGACCGTGAGGATTTTGCTGCCATAGACGGTTTCTTCAAGTCTCTATATGAAGATGTCTTCAAGAACTCTGTGAACCTCGGCTCTAAACTGGATGCCTCTTATGATGATATCAAGGTTGCTACGCAAGCCGTCGCGGGAGCTGGAGTTTTGGTTTGTCAACGGCCTTCCAAGTCATTGGATCTTTCAAATAATGGTGCAAGCGACATTTCTCGGCGATTACTTCCCGAGTCTACTTGCTCAGAAATCTGCTCATCTCTGTTTGCCATTCTCAAGAAGTCGGGTCCCGGGTACCCTCGATCATCTGGGAGTGATGAACTCATTAACGATGGTGCCCAAGCTCTCCAACGGGCCATTCGGTACTTCCCTCGTGGCTTCAACTGTATTGTGGATGAGAGTTTGAGTATCATTCGCTCCAGTCGACGAAACGCTAATTCTCCGGATACGGTTGAGACGATCAAGACTCTTGGTGGTTTGGTTGCGTATCTGGGCTCCTCAGAACTACCTTTCACACCACTCGAAGGTTTCGATCACTTCATCTACTCTATCCGCGCATTTCTATCAGAACTCTTTGACTCGCTCGAGTCCAAGTCGGATCCTGAAATTTGGTGTGCCCTGGTTGCTACAATTCAATCCACTATTCGATATTTCAACGACGCTTGCTTGGCAAAGAACCCCGATAAAGAATTCTCCATCGAAGACGAACCCTTACAAAAGATTGGTTCTGCGTACCCTGCCCTGAGTTTGCTTGGCGGAGAGACAGGAGCTGAGTCTTCCTCTGAATATCATAATCGAGTTTCTCAGTCAGCCTCTGTGACCGAGATAAGAAGCGAGTTCTTACTCGTTACCCTTTTCATTGCTAGGCAACTCTATCGCCGAGCAACCAAGGTAATTGAAACACATCCTCAGACAGGCAAACAAGCTCTGAGTTTGAGTGATGACTTCGCCAATGTCGATGAAGTCTCTGGACACCAGTACCTTCATCTAATTTCCACTCTCGCAGGCTTTGCCATCCACGAGTTCAGCGAAAGTCAACAAACATCACTCAAGGCTGAGAGGTTTACCATTAGCCTATTCCGTGATGAGTCGATTACGGTTCCCCGGACGGCGCCGAAAGCTCAGTCAAGCTTGGAGAATGGCTCTTCTTGGAGTTGGTTAGCATCCGAAGCGCCCAATGTTCTAGCTTTTGGTATACTGCAAGCTTTGCAACCATCAGCAGTATCTCGCCTGGTAAGTTCACTGTGGTCATGACCCGTATTCTTCATTGCTAACTCGATTGTAGTTTGACATTGGGGTTGCCCAAGAGTTGATTCTCAGCGGGTTCGCAGCGGACACAAACTTTAGCAGACCAGTGACTCTTTCCGTCTTGACGATTCTAGCAAACAAGTTCAAAATTGAGACGGTTCCAAGTCTCATAAAAGCTTTGGAACAACGATCCTCTAGCCTGTTACCCGCATCTACATCAGAAAATGACGCCTCTCGCTCGGGGCAAATGGCCTCTATTTATGCTCTTGTTGCGGGCATGGCCAGAAGATATAGCGGCAAGGAGGCAAAGACACTATTAGATGTGGTCAAGGAGTCGCCCAAGGATCCCAAGCTTGGCACTGAACTTGCTCGGCGACTCGAAATGATCGTGGCTCCTCAGCAGCCGCTTACCAAAGAGTGTTACGCCATCGTCAAGCCACTCTGGACCCAAAAGGTCTACTTCCAACTTGTCAGCCCAATGCTACAAGCCGCTACTGGAAAGGAAGCAGAGGTCCAGGACCAACAGGTCAAGGTGAACTACAGCACAGCCGTGTTACTCATGGTCAAGCACATGAACTTCGCAATTTATGAAGCCGATGCAGACAGCATCCTTAGAATCTCAATCGCCGTTGCGCAAAACAGTGGCATCGGCCCTGAAACAAAGGCGGCCCTGGACGTGATTAAGAACACACTAGCAGAGGCTCCTGAGAAGGGCAAGGGGCATATTCGAAGCATCATCAAGATCTGCAGCAGCGTCTTCTCACATAAACCATCTCCCGCATCCGCTGATATAGAGACGGAGGGTGCTTGTGGCAAGCTTGCGCTGGAGATCGTAGGGAGCCTACCGCAGACATACGACTCCCAGCACCTGATACCGCATGCGCCTCAAGTGCAACGACAGCTGACATTGGTTTGTGGGCATCGCGTACGAGAGGTGAGAAAGACAGCAAGATTGGCTAGGGCCGCTTGGGCAGATCTCAAGTAAGATGACGAGTTGTTTTTTTACATAGAGGCAATGTGATAGCATTATCGGACTTGATCTCCTTTTCGTGATCGGCGCTAGAGAGGTAGTCGGAAAAGGTTCATATAACACAGAGATCATTCCGAACTGGACAATATTTAAGCACGAGAACTATGATGAGACGTTCTGCCGGAGTTCTGACAATGCCCTGTCAGTGCATGGTATCAATATGATTCCCTACAAACGCCATACTATGTATAACCACTTCATAATCTCTCGCACCCCTTTTTACGCCTTGCGTCGCTTGCCACCCTTCTTCTCAGTTACTTCTGGTGTGGATGCGGCCTCGGCGCCAGTGGCATTGGCAGCCAGAATAGCATCGAGAACATCAGGGCTGGCATCCAACAACTCCTTAGAGACGGTAACACGCTTGGGGTCTCGCTTGCCAATCAAAGGTACTGAGTTGGCGAGGAGCTCCTGGAAGGGAACAGCAACAAATTGGCCAGTCTGGTCGAACCAACCGCTGAAAGGCTTAGAGATTTTGTGAACGGTAGATTTCGAGCTCTTATCAGTGACGGTAATGATGAGGTTGTAGATGGGGACGTTCTTCTTTGTAGAGCTGCTGATGGAGATCTAACAAAGGTGTTAGTAGACTGTAAAGAAGATGCGAGTAAATTCGTCCGACCTTTTCTCCTGATGGTGAAGTTCCCTCGTATACAACACCTTTTTCACGGAACATGATCCATAGTGTCAAGGCACCGTTGATCAAGGTGTAGAGCGTAACAGCAGCGGCTGTGTAGTATTTCGTGCTCTCGAAGCCTAGCTTGTAGTCCCAGAGGAAACAAGCTGCTGCAACACCGAAAGCAGTGTATCCGAGCGCAAGACGAACATCGGTGAGGGCATGAGATTGGCGAAACTTGAGAGAGTTTAGGTAGTTGGGGATAGCATCGTCGGATGTGTTCTTGAGGTCTGTGTCGCGAAGAGCCACCGTGTCAGAAGATTGTCTCGTATAAGAGCTTATAAGGAGCTGGAGAGCTTACCAGCAAGATTATAGACCGAGATCTTTTCAGCGGCGTTGGCCATGATGTATATAAGCGCGCAATGGCTTGTGTCGGGAAAATTGAATGCTGTGGTATGTTGCTAAAGAAAGTGGTCGTTTTCTCTGTGTACAAGTATCAAGACTCACTTGTCATGGGAAGTCTGGACTGTCGTGGGGCCGAAGCGAAGCATGTGGATAGCTGTCCCTTCATCGAAAGTCTAACCCCCAACGGCTACAGTCCTCTGTAAAGTGTGGCTGCTCCAGGGTCGTTAGTGTACCGCCACCAATCATGCAGCTCCGCTTACTTGTGGCGTCGGTTGCCTTGAATCGTGGCTATTCGACGACCTTGAACTTCACATTTCCAACAGCTCCATCGCAACGCGACATCAGCTTCGCCTTTCCCAACGCTGCTATTCTACGTCCCCGAATATCGACATCATGGCGCAAGCTCCGGTTCAGACCCTTCATAGGGATCCTCAGTTATTGTTCGTCGCCTCCCGAATGGTCCGCCAATTGACAAGCCACTGACTTGAGCTTGTAGCTACTGGATCCTTATCCCCATCACCATTGTCATGGTCTTGACTGGTGTTCTCCGTCATTACGCATCTGTGCTTATGGCGACCGCACCTAAGAAGCAGGACGAAAAGGCGATGCGTGAGCAACGCTACCTTGCTCGGGGCGTAGCTCTTCGAACCAACCACCATGTCCTCTCGCAGAAGGCTTTCGAATCTCGACGTGATGTTCTGACAACCAATTACGAGGCTGGAACATACCTTAAGGAGCCCGATCGTAAGGGACAACCCCCTGCTAACCCTCTGTCCGATCCCAGCGCCATGGACGGCATGATGGGTATGATGAAGAACAATATGGCTATGATTATCCCCAATACGCTCATCATGAGCTGGATCAACGCCTTCTTCAGCGGATATGTTATCAGTATGTTCATTCATCATCGAATCTAGTAAATGCTAACCATGATAGTGAAATTACCCTTTCCCATCACTATCAAGTTCAAGAGCATGCTCCAGGCTGGTGTTCAGACCAGGGAAATGGATCCTCGATGGATGTCCAGTATCAGCTGGTACTTCCTTTGCATCTTTGGTCTCCAGTTTGTTTATGTGTTCCTTCTTGGCAGTGACAATGGTAAGCGTCCTGATGTGGCAATCCCTTGACAATCCACTAACACAATGTAGCCGCCAGCCAGGTTGCCCAGCAAATGCAAGCGCAGCAGATGCCCAACCCCATGATGGGTGGTCCTGGCCAGGACCCCCACAAGCAGTTCGTGGCTGAGATCGAGAACTTGAACGTTGTGGAGCACTACTCTGTTCTGGACAACGTCGAGGAACGTCTGTTGGCGGGTATCAAATCGTAGATTCATAGAACGAGCAAATGTAAATACGCCAAATAAAACGCGGTGACATATTTTTCCTGGGCCCATGTTTTTCCATAATTCCTCAGTCCATTATCCAAGACTATGCTCCATCCCACCAGAGGCATACGCCTAATCCTTCAGCAGCCATACTGGCCTTGATGCGGTACGGGGTTTTCAAAGGTGAATCTTCGGCTTGTGTTGGTCCAGCAGGGGCCTGGTCATGCCACTCCTCATCGATTACTTGAAAGCGAACCATCTCATGGTTATCATAGAAGAGTCGATCCTCGTCGAGATTCCAGATCCAGAGTTGTTCGCTGTGGTTGCTACGTGGTGTTAGCATATACATATGCAAACCATCACGGGCTTCTCACTATTCAGCACCCTCTGGTAACTCCTCGAATGGCACAAAGATATCGTCGAAGAAATCCGTTCTCAAATTGATGCCTGCGGGTGTAGAACTTCGTATTCTGCCAATCATGACTTCACCTTTGAAGGGACGGAATACGACCATTCGAAACTCAGCTGCGCGATGCTCCATTAGTTTCACCACAAGTTCGAAATGCATTTATTTCAACTCACTGTTCACGTTCACCAAGCCTGTGCCATGGCCAATGAGACCTTCTGAAGCCCACTGCAAATCGTACAAGCAGATACAAAGTCCAATTTTTTGAATAACCTGCAACGCTCTGTTAGTCACGGGTTCAATATGCGATGCGTAAGATAAATCTCACTTTATTAGAGTATTTGGCATTGATATTGTCTTCGATTGCGTCTATGCTGCGCTTGGAGAAATCCTCCGGCGCAATTTGCACCAAGTCGGCGATCTTCGTCTAAACAACTTGTGAGTTCTTCATTCTTGCATCCATAAGAGCGAAACAAACCAGGATGAACATTGGAACACCGGGTGCGGGTAAAATGAGCCAATGCGAGTCTTTTGGTCAGTCTTGGATAAAAAGGAGATATAAAAAAAAGATCACTCAAAGCTTATGAAAAGAAATTCAGCTCTATGAAGATCTTGCGTACCAGCCTCAGGGTGTTTCTCACCGTCCAAAGAACCTCCACTTGAAAGCGGCAGAAAAGAATGCCAGTACCGCTAGGCCGCTTTTGGCTCGATTGAAGCTTCAAGCAGCTCACCGCCTTCCAAAAGAAGACTGGTATACCAACCGCGACTGCGGTGTATAGGGAAGTTCATCACAGTCTGGCGCTCCAGAGAGAGCTCCTTCCGTCTTTCAATCATTGTCGTGTCGTCTTTTTTTTTTTTTT
>JABSTL010000402.1:0-40849 GCA_013759095.1 Fusarium sp. NRRL 29148
TCAATTGATTACTTATAGACAATTAACGATCTGGACTGTCCCGTCCCTCCCCGAGACATTGGATTGAATTGCACTCAGAACCTGGGCTGCTATCTTACCCCTATCACCGCTGAAAAGAACACCTTAAAACTACCGACCTGGCGCTAATCTTTGTGAATCTAGGGGGTTTAGGTGACCCAGCCACCCAATCATATACCTGAGGTGGGAGTTCATCTGGGCCCTGTCTTTTTCACACCGCCCCTCCCCAAACCTAGGCCAAAGCTCCCTCCCTTTTTGGGTTCTGCCCCACGAAATCTCCATCCAGTCGCCCTCTTTAAAATAAACCCGCCTCAGCGACTTTCTCCCTCTTCCCTTTCATCATATCTTTGGTAGCCATTGGGATCTGTCGTCACAATGGCAGAGAAATCAGGCGTCACCGGCGCCGACTTCGAGTTTGTTAAAACTCCTGCTTATCCCAAGCCTGACTTTGACAAGCTTGAGGATGTTGGTGTTCCTACCACCAGGGTAAGTTTTGACTAGAACGCTCATGATTGTTGCGTTGTCTGTCCTCTTTGATACCAGGGACTTGAATTAATGCTAATATTCATCCTATAGTATCCCGCCATCAAGAACGCTCCTCTCCCTGCCGATGGCTCTGGTGCCGATACCTTCAACAACTATGTCCTCATCTCCATCCTGGTAGCGGTCCCTTGGTTCCTCAGCCGAAAGGTTGGCGGTGGACTCAAGACCACTATCTTCTTCGCCCTCGTCGTTGATCTTCCCCTGCTCGCCGCTTGGTGGCTTGTGATCTCTTCTATTAGCCCTCGCAAGAATGAGAAAGTTCGCCTTCCTAACCGTGGTGTCGAGCACTACCTCGAGTTCAAGAAGGAGGCCGACCGCCTCAAGTACCGCGGCAGCAACAAGATCCCCATGGAGACCTTCCACGAGATGTACTTTGATGGTGATGTTGACTTCAAGGGTGACTGCCTCGAGGTTATGGAGTACCGCCATGATTGGGCCAGCTTCCGCTTCACCATTGGCCTTATCAAGTTCTTCCTCTTTGGCATGATTCCCGAGGTTATCATGCACACTCGTTCTCAGGGTATGTGCTGCAATTGAGGATCAATTGAAAGATAAACTAACGTATCACAGACGAGGAGCAGGTCCGTGACCACTACGACCGTGGTGATGACTTCTACGGCTGGTTTCTTGGTCCTCGCATGATCTACACATCTGGCATCATCTCCGACATCAACCGCGAGGAGACTCTTGAGGAGCTCCAGGACAACAAGCTTACTGTCGTTTGCGAGAAGATTGGCCTCAACAAGGGTGACTCTATGCTTGATATTGGCTGTGGTTGGGGTACTCTTGCCCGCTTTGCCAGTGAGCAGTATGACGCCCATGTCACCGGTGTCACTCTTGGCCGCAACCAGACCGCTTGGGGTAACAGCAGCATGCGCAGGGCCGGTATCCCCGAGGAGCAGAGCAGGATTCTCTGCATGGACTACCGTGATATTCCCGTTCCCGAGGGTGGCTACAAGAAGATTACCAGTCTTGAGATGTCTGAGCACGTTGGTATCCGCCACTTCGGCAGCTTCTTGAAGCAGGTTCACGACATGCTTGACGATGATGGTGTCTTCTTCCTTCAGTACGCTGGTCTCCGTAAGGCTTGGCAATACGAGGATTTCACCTGGGGTCTTTTCATGAACAAGTACATTTTCCCTGGTGCTGACGCTTCTACTCCTCTCGGCTGGGTTGTCGACAAGCTGGAGGGTACCGGTTTCGAGATCAAGCACATTGATACTATCGGTGTTCACTACTCTGCTACCCTCTGGAGGTGGTACCGCAACTGGATGTCCAACCGCGACAAGGTTGAGGCCAAGTACGGCAAGCGATGGTTCCGTATCTGGGAGTACTTCCTGGCCTACTCCACCATCATCTCTCGCCAGGGTAGTGCCACTTGCTTCCAGATCACCCTAGTCAAGAACATCAACTCCACCCACCGGGTTGAGGGTATTGAGACCCAGTTCGCCATCACCGGAGCTCTGGACAACTGCCGCGCTAATCTCCAGTCGTGGGCTGAGAAAAACAACGTCAAGACTCCCTCCGAGTACCTGTAAAGTTGCGATTGAGAGGTCGACCGTGACTGGTCAAATCTTGAGCCGTGCCAGACGCGGCAAGAATTTAATGGGGTGTCTTATGATAAGAGGCCAGCTTTGAGTCTTCAGTTGCCTACGTGACGGTCAGCTCAGGAAATGGGAACTGGATCTATCTGCATATTTAACCCGGAATGCGCCCCCTTGACCGATAGAGTCGGTTGAGGCTGGTCCAGTCGCAAAGGGCAAGCTTCATGTGTTTCATGATAGATGTGTAACGGCAACATAAAACAAACGGAATGGGCATGGGTGAGTATCTATATAGATGCTATATAGGGAATGAATCGAAAAGTTTGTTCGTGTTGACTCGGTCGCTTCGTTTTTCTTCCTTGACTTACAATATGTATCATGACTATCATCGGCTTATCATGACATCGCAGCCCGAAACCCGTGATTTGCCGTGACTTTTTCTACCATGTATGACCGTGAAATAAGATTTGAGGCACGTTAGTCTTTATGAGCTTGTTTCAATTTATTTCCATTTCAGCTATTGCTGTGCTAGACAGAACATGTATACGCATGTTGTTGGTTTTCGTCCAATTTTCATAATTTTGGTTGATGATCCTTAAGCCGAGGCTTTTCCACATACTAGAACTCAGCAACTATTCTAATTGCAGAGCAGCAACCAACATTATTACCAGACTCAGGACCTCAATACAATTCAATATCAAGGATCTCATCATGAGGCCATTATCTATACTCACCCGCCATTGCAGTCCTGTCTTGTATAGAGCTTATACCACAAAATCATCCTCATCTATAATCTCATCCCTCAAAGCCTACCGACCAAAGATAATAGCAGACTATCTGACTCCAATGCCCTCTCATCTCCTCACAACCACAATCAACGACCTTCTATATCCTTCGCCTACGGGATCAAAAATATCGTCGCCTCCTCGCGCTCTTCCTCAAGGCCATCATCTTGTCTACTTTCCCATCCAATTGCCTCCCTCACGTCTCATTCCTGATGGCGCAGATCCTGATCATTCACCAGGCCCGCCTTATACGCGGCGTGTATGGGCAGGCGGCGAGGTTATCTTCAGAGGAGACGAGATGAAGCTTGATGCGAGACCGGCGATCTGCAGGGAAACTATTGAGGATGTTACCTTGAGAGGCAAAGAGGACGAGCAGAAGGTGTTTGTTGATGTGTGGAGGAAATATGGAACTGGCCATGAGATTGAGGAGAGAACAGAGTGGGATATCGAAGAGAGGAGGACGTTGGTATTTATGAGGGATGAAGAAGGGTCGACCTCATCATCACCTTCACGTTTGCTCAAGTGTAAGGATTTTCCTATCAAGCTCCTGGAGCATCATTACTGACACCAATCTTAGACCCTCAACCACCAAGTTACTCAACCTCGCTCACACCTTCACCGATACACCTATTCCACTTCTCAGCGCTGTCATTCAACGCCCACTCTATTCACTTCGACCCTCAGTTTGCGCGAGACGTTGACGGCCATCGAGCACTTCTGGTCCATGGCCCGTTCACTCTTGCTCTGATGCTTCGCTTCCTCAACGACCGAATCGGTGCTGGTGTAGCCATCCACAGGTTCAGTTACAGGAACTACGCGCCTTTGTACGTTAATGAGCGCATGACCATCAATATCCGCAAAGTGTCGAAAGAAGCCGGCGCTGAGGGGCGATGGGATGTTTGGATTGAGGGGCCAGAAGGAGGAATGGCTGTGAAGGGAACAGCGGATGTTGTCAGCAAGTAACGACGAGTTTGATATGATATTTCAATTTGCTATGGACGATATGACTGGATACAAGAAAATGCTGACATGCTACAATATGATTGTCTAACCTAAAGACTGACATGGACTGGACGCCCCATATGACACTACTCTATCCTCCATTATCCTAATTTTCGTTTCTTTCCAATTGATAGATAATACAAGAGTATTCTGCCCAAAATGCGACAGAACCCTGATCTGTACACACATCATACACGTTTCTACCTATCAATACATCTAATCGGCCCAGCCGAACACCTCGCCAAGGGACAAGGTGTTGCTACGCAGGCCGGTCAGAGTAACGAGAACAGTCACCAGATCAAGAACGAGCAGGACAGTGCTCGCAAGCATGAAGCGAGGGCTGAAGACACGGTAGAGCATTAGGTGCCGACGCAGCCAACCAGCCCAGCTCATAGTAGCCAGGGCTTCAACAGCATAGTAGATGATAAAGACGCCAATGCCGCGGGTGGCTGTCTCTAAAACTCCCTTCTGCTTGGGACCGACCTTCCACAGAGCGAGTAGTGGTACAGACGCAGCAGCGATGATCTGACCCGCAAAGCTGTTGAGAATAACCACGATTGGGGTCCAAGGGTAGCGGATGCTGAACAGAGGGATAAAAGCGCTGTCCCACTGAATGCTGGACAGTACAGCCTGATGACCAGTCTTGAAATAGTAGAAGTTTCCAAGTACGGCGAGCATGATGGGCCCAATGGGGCTGGTCTTAAGCTCGTTGAGATCCAAAAGCTCAGCTAGGGTAAGAATCTGCCAGAACATAAGAGCAAGGGCACCGCCGCCCATGGGCTTCGAAAGGAGGAAGCACCCCAAAAGAAGGTTGAGCGGGAGCAACAAGTAGCGAGCACCAATAGCATTACCATATCCAATAATAGTAACAACAGGACGACCGCCAGCTCCAGCTGATTGAAGGAGGGAGACGCAGGGAGGCGCCCATACAAAAGCAGTGCTTCCGGCAATGAAGGCGAGAGCGAGGAC
The DNA here is from genome assembly GCA_013759095.1 of Fusarium sp. NRRL 29148. Classification (NCBI taxonomy): domain Eukaryota; kingdom Fungi; phylum Ascomycota; class Sordariomycetes; order Hypocreales; family Nectriaceae; genus Fusarium; species Fusarium sp. NRRL 29148. The sequence continues at coordinate 4,862 of JABSTL010000402.1, forward strand.
GATCTGGGCTAGATAAACTCCAATGGTCTTGGGGGTTCCTTCGGCAAGACGTCCCGCGAGCCAGCCGCCATTGTCAGCGGCATCGATAACCCAGTACAAGGCAGACAAAAACAGGCCTCCACGGATGACATAGCCAATCCAAGTTGGGGCAAGGCCCTCATACGACCTGCTTGTGACAAGGAACGATTTGATAATGGCGGGAAGAATAAGGCACACAGCAAAAGGAATGGCAAGCTGCCAAATTGCCGAAGTTGAAGAGGTCGAGGAGGCGTAGTATGTAGAGGTGCAGTAGGGCATCTGCTCCTCACGGCAAAGCTTGGAATACGAGGCGAGACGGCCAAGAATGATAAAGGCAACAGAGTGGTAAATGCCCAGATATCTCTCCCGTCGAGCCTCAATACGGAATGCAGAGACGGCACTGGCCACACCAAAAGTGGTAATAAAAAAGAGAAGGATTGAATCTTCCCAGATGGTGTAGGAGTTGGAAGCAAATCCGATCGATTGGCTAACAGTGAAGATTACAGCCAACCAACCCCAGAAGGTCGAGGGGAAAACATTGAGGATAGTCCTACCTGCGTCATGCAGGGAAGAGCTGAGACCAGCCATGAAGAGCACCGCAACGAGAGCAGCAAGGCCCTCGATAGGCTGCTGGCGATACAGGCCTACGCATGTAAGAACAGAGATAGTGAAGAGAATCTTGGCGTCCCAAAGGCCCTTGAGAATCTGCTTGTGCAAGACTTCCGCGGTCTCAGGCTCGTTCTCCTTGAAAGCCAAGAGTTCCAGCTTCTTCTCGGCATAGTCAAGCTCGGCGTCATTCATAATAACGTATTCGTCTTCTTCCTCCCGAGAAGAGTACATCAAGAGCAAGACGAGACCAAACCCAAAGACGACAATACCCATAATCATACGAGGAACATCGAAACGTGCCCAGAGGTCCTTGCAAACAGACAGGGTAGTCTCCTGGAACTTGGTGAAGGCAACGTAAGCATCGCGATCATTCTTGGCAACAGCGCGAGCAGCTTCCCAAAGCGCAGCGGGAGACTCAGCTCCATCGGCCTGAGTCAGGCCACGAGCCTTGTGGTAAGATGCCTGGTATCTCTCAATCCCAGCTGCAGCAACACGCGAAACAGCATTGAGGTTACGCCAGTCGTTGCCCTTGGTACCAGCAAACGCCTCCTCAATTGGTCCTCCCAGGTTATTGAAGGGAATAGGAATACCAAGAAGCAGCGCAAGGGTAGGAACGAGATCAATCTGGTTCACCGGTCGAACCTTGGCGTTAGGGGGAGGAACAGCAAAGTCGGAAGAGGTTCTGCCAAAGAAAGGCTTCTTAGAGTACATCCAAAGAGCAGCCTCAACTTCGTCGTCGCTCTCACCACCGTGATCACCCTTGCTGTCCATACCGTGATCTCCCATAACAACTAGAAGTGTCTTGTCATCAATGCTCTTAACAAGCTTGCGGATGAACTCGTCCATCTGGCGAAGCTTGGCTCCCATGGCAGGGTGATCAGGTCCGTACCGGTGGCCAGCATGATCAACACCAAGACAATGTCCAATAAGGACGTCCCATTCGCCCATTCGCTCCTTGTTCAATAGCGGGAAAATGTTGTCAATGACGCCGTTGTCAACAGTATGAAGATCCCAGACGTTGAAGCTGTCATAGGCCTTGCTAATATTAGGCTCGAAGTACCCAGGGAAGAGAGACCACCACGTATCATCGCCAAGGTGAGCAATCTTCTTGCCAGCATCCTTCAGCTGCATCAACAAGTTGTCCTCCTCGATAGCCGCGCCAGCGAAGTTGCTTCCAACATCAACAAAAGTAGGCAATGTTCCCGTCGTGAGACCCTTGAGTCTCTGCATCGTAGCGGTCGGAGGATCAGCGATAAAAGGGCGAAGGAAGGCATTCTGGGGCGACTTGGCAGCTGTCTCGTAGAGGTAGGGGAAAGCATTGTGGAAGTGCTGAGCTTGCGCCGGATCCTCGGGAACAGTAAAGTCGTATCGAAGGGCGTCAATTAGAACGACAACGGCTCTGTCGAACGATCTAGGGTGCCAGCAACCGCGATCGACATTCAATGAGCCCTTGGTGTTCTCAATTGGAGGCAGTGTGCAGTTCGACTTGTCCTCCAGCACCAGCCTTGTCAACAAGAAACCACTTGTAAAGAGCCAGACGCCGAGCGCGTGGATAGCAAGCAAGACGACCCAAAAGGCAGCAGTCCATCGCCAGCGCTTCTCATATGTATTCTGCCGTCTCTTGTCGAGCGCTTCGCGTCGTCGCTCGAGAACCTCTACGTTTTCTTCGGCGGGAGGGAGTCCGAATTTTGCATTGGCAGCTTGTTGAGCTGCACGAGCTCTTTCAGCTTTAGCCCATTGTTCCACAATCTTTTGATGTTCGGTCTGCTGCTGCTGCTGCTGAGTCTTGGGCTTAGCCTTTGGCTTCTGAGGCATCTTGAATGTTCGTAGTTGAGAGTTAGGTAGGGAACGTAATCGCTATCGAAGAGGAGGAATTGAGGCCAGTTTCAGGGCCATAGAGATGCCCGAGCAGCGCAAGATTGATTAAACAAAAAAAGAAAAGGAGAAAGAAAAGGGAAAAAGATTAAATGACGATAGTGGTCTCTGTAGTGAGGGACTTGAATGTTTAGCAGAAGAGCTGTCGACCCTGGTGGATTGTTCAGTGGAGCTCTAATGGAGGAGAGTGGATTCATTAGAATTGGATAGGTACTGACGACAGAGGGAGCGTCAACACCAAGCTCACTATAGTTAAACCATTGGATGGAATCACCATCACAGTTGTCAAGGTCGGTCCCAGTATGGATACAATAAGGTAGCTTCACATCAAACACACATCATAACAAGTTCACTATCATAGACACTTTATTTGTGAGAGAAGCGCAATTCTGAATTCATTATCGTCAATCCTTTGTGGATCCCTCCAAACTCTAGTACTAAGAAAGTTGCCATATATCAAGTTATCATTCTCAAGCCAATCAATTCGTTCATTGACATCAGTATCGTCCTCCAAGTCTATCTGCAAACATTGAAATCGATGTGACGTGACGTGCCGTTACGAAATTCATAAATCTCCCTCCAAGAACGCCGCCCATGCTAGATGCATATCTTTTTCACCGACCGATCGTTCACCAGTCAGCTTGAAACCGACAGACAAACGAGAGACACCAAACTCTCGATCCACGGTCTTTTAGTCAAACATGTCGACATTGGTAGTGGCAGGTGGTTCTGCAGTAGGTCCGCTTGCACGTCTCCTTTCGAGTCGACGCCGTTGTCGTCGATTTTCTGCTGCGGCTGATCCGTCAACTGGCCCTTCCCCGGCAGGTCCAGGGGGCGAGGTGTTGACAGAGGGAGTAATGCCACTCCAAGTGCCATGGCTCTCAGCCAAACTAGACACTGTTTGGCCAAACTGGGCCGAGGTGCCGCCTGGCAATAGCGACGCCGGCGTTTGTGCCTGTGTAGGTTGTCCAGAGTAATACGCGGAATCTTTGCCTCGTCGTTTTTGCTTCGCAAAGGAAGGGTTCGGGGGGGACAGAGGCGGCATGGCATCCTCCTCTTCAGCTCTTCGCTCGGCAGCCGTCTCAGCTCGCTTTTGGCTTGAGTCTCTTCGGTAACGTCGGCGGTACGAGGGAGACTCGAGTCCAGAGATGCTGCTGGCAGAGTCTCTTCGGCCCCGCGCTGCCTTTGCTTCCTCCTCTGTAAGTCGCCGGAGGGTTACGTTCCTGTCTTTATCATCATGTACCTTCATCTTGACACTGACACTGGCTGGGGATGCATAGCGTTCGTAACGCGAATCTACCTCGCCTGGGGCAAGTCTCGATGTATCTCGGTCACCGGGCCGGCCTTGACGGGACCGCTGAGCCCGAGATCCTGGGGATATTCCTGAGGCCGTGGTTTCAGTGGGTGCCAGGATACCGTGGGGATCAGGCGGCATCGCAGGCATTGAGACATGCTCACTGCTGCGTCTCGAGTGGTTTCCTGCACGGCCGGCCACGGGTGGGAGATTTGATTGTGGGGGTAAAGTGCTCATTTCAGTAGGTGGGACGTAGTTACCTCGTGCAGGCCGGGGCTCAATGGTCGATTCCGACATCTCGGTTGATAGAAGCGTGTCAGTGGGAGGGTAGCCTGTTTGCCGACGTTCGATGGGCCGGCGGCTGTCTCGTCTCGTGGGAGAGTCGTTTCCGTCGCCGCCGGTGAACCTAGACAATGAGGTACCGGATCTCAGGTCCTCTTCATCACGTAAGCGCTGCTCTTCCTTTGCTGCCCTCCTGTCCGCCATCTTCTTCGCAAACCATCCGAAGCCAAGGCCACCTAGCAGTCCTTTCGCAAAACCACCACCAGATTTCTCAGGCTGTGGTCGTCGAGAAGGACTGACATAGGAAGAATAGTCTGACTCTTCGAAGAAGCTGCGACCTGAATTTGGCGGGTATCGTTTGCTTCGAGGGGTCACAGATGGAGGAGGGGAGCTCAGAGCAGTCTCGGTATAACTTCCATCAGCGGCGCTCCGCATTTGCGACATTGCGGGAGGTGGTGGGCGATTTCCAGAGGGAGGGAGTAACGAAGTACGGGTGATATCAGGCTCTCTTCTATTATTGGGTGTCACATCGCTGGTGAAATCAGTCCTGGTAAAGTCAGTCATAGTGGGAGCGCTCGCGGTTGCGCGATGGCGTCTGGGTGTTTCAGTCGACACTGCAGAATACTCTGAGTAGTCTTCGTCGCGTGTGCGATTCTTTTTGGAGAACAGCTTTCCAAGTCCCAGGACGGCCAAGAACTTTGCGATTCCACCTCCGGCTCCAGCTCCGCCATTGTCCTTCCGTGTTACATCGGAATACTTTTCCCCGGTATGTCCAGTGAGGTAGCTAGCTGATCCGGTCCTAGAGGGGAGAACTTCTGGTCTTTGGCTGCGATCAAAAGAAGGGGATCGACTTCGGACTCGACTGCCACTGTCTTGGTTCTTATTCTTGTTTCGTCCTCTGGCCAGGGCTGCGAGTCCACCGAGTGCGATAAATGGGCCTAGCCATTTGGCTTTGCTCTTAGGAGGCTCCGATTTGTACTCTGAGAAGTATTCAGACTCTGTGTATCGAGTGCGTGTATCTTCTGTTGGCGCCAGCTCAGACCGCATTTCTGAGCGTGCTCCACCCATATAGTAGTCTCGGTGAGAAGCAGACCGCCAACTCAAGACGAAGTACAAAACAAAAAGAAAGAACATCCAGACGGCGTAGAGGATGAACAGGTAGAGTGGTGAGCCGTACAAGGTGAGTCCCAGGGGAACCTGAGTAATGCCTAAAAGGGCAATCGCTCGACCGAACCATTGGTGAATCATGATGCGCATTGAGACGGATTTGGCCACCCTTCGCACGATCCAACCACCCATAAGCTGAACCAGAAATAGAGTAAATATGGCGACACCAATTCCATGATGTGGGTTCGTCAAGCTTCGTTCAGGCCCGACTGCAAAGTAGCCCAGGATAAAGAGAGGCACCAGCAACAAGCCGGAAAAGACGTTTAGTTGACCATGGTATTTGATGGCCCAGCCGGGACGCCTTGAATAGAATCTGGCAGTCATGACAGAAAATGGGATGAGAAAGAGAAAAATTATCGTTCCCAGAACGGCATGTGCAAGTACAAGGCCATGGTATTGTGTAAGTGTGGAAAATCTGTTTCCCATGCCTATCAGCCAGTGTTAGTCGAATACAATCCTGGAACTCGAAGACGGGCTTGAATACCATTGTAACGCATGGTTTCATGGTTAAGGCCCTGTAAATTGGGGAGTAGAAATGTGTTTTTGTCGAAATCCCACGTTCCATCTCCGACGGCTTGAGTATTTGAATCATAACTCACTGCACCAGGTGCAGAGAGTTGATCGGTTGCCGGCGCCATGATGGCGACGACAATAAGGAAAGTTGTGTTTCAGGCGGGATCAGGATGTCTCGCGCGGTAAAGTTTCGAGGTATTTTTGGTTCCTCGTAGCGTTTGGCGTGGTTCTTGTCTCGAGATCGGAATGAAGGAATGTTGTTGATGGCCTCGCAGAATGTCTTTGGGTGTAGGTCGAGAAGCGAGGGCGATGTCGGATGTCTTAGGCTAAGAGTTCTAGCACAAACATCTTGCCTTGGATCCGCCGTAGTCGTAAAATCGAAAAACTGGAGTTAAAGACAACTAAGAGATGCCTAGAGCCCAGGTTTGTGTAGGTGAAAAGAAGCTACAAAAAAAAGGTACGCAAGCCAAGCTTGAGGACTTGAGTCGTTCCGTTTGGAGTCGTTCCTGTCACCGTCACCGTTGCCAGTTGCCAAGGTAGGGATGGTTGGTGGGGAAACCGCGCAAGCTTAGGTAGGCTAGCCAGCGCATCCCATCATCATCCGTAGTCCGTACCTGCCAGGTTTGGAGCATTTCGAAGATAGTGGGGCCGTCAGCGGTGAAGGAACGGCAGCGGCCCGTTCTCAATAGCATTGCATTGTATTGGACGTAACGAGTGCCTAAGGTAGGTAGGTATTCTATTCAATCTTTTAGACTGGTACGGACTCAAATGAGTTATCGTTACACAAGTAAGGCAGCGCCTTCAAAAACCTCGATCCTAGTTTTATTTCTAAAGATTCAGTTCCTCTCGGTACTCAACTAACTATGACTCGCCTAGCTCGCCTCGTTCTTCACCGTCTCTGTGCTCGATCAGAGAACCCACATACTACTTCTCAAAACTGCAATGTGCTTTGGCTCCGATTTGACACTTGTCAAGCTTTTCCACTCTGAGGCTGTTTGAACCACTCGGAGTTCGCAGCTTGATGCAATATGCCCCAGGCCGTGCGCTGTTACGACATGTCGGCCCAAGTTCCGTATGATCCGTTGCGATGGTACCTGAAAAGTGCAGTATATGTTCCCACGATCTTGGGATGATGCTATTACGCAGTGTTCAACTCACTGAGAAGTCAAGGCTTTTGGTTACCTGAGGGATGTAAAATCTAAAGTCTATGCTATTGTGCTGCCAGGATCTACAAGGTCATGCAGCTAATAGGCTACCACAGAGTCACACCAAAGATCTCTCCACAAACAAATGCACCGTTTATGCAGCCAAGAAATGCACAATTTGTTCCTTTCGTCTTTCGTCGTTCACTAATGAAGACCAGCTGATTAGTGAAACAATTCTTATGAAACCATTCCTTGATATTACCCCACCATTTCCTATAACATGGCCCTTCACATGGGCTGTTGAAGGATTGTGACGGAATGTGCCAACAAAGCAGAGATCTGCTCCAAAATCTTCAGAGTTTTGGAATCTTTTCTCTTGTGATTATAAGCCCAAGCCCTGTAATCTAAATTCTGAAGGAAACGTCTCTTGGAGCTGTCTCTAAAGTCACAAGAAGTCTGTTATGTTTCCTCAGCGGATAACACCTATGTAACATCATTTATCTAATACTGAATCCTGATCCTACAAACCAGCTTACATGCACAGCCACAGAGCATCAAATGATAGTGGTGTGCTATGAAAGCATGAGCAATTTCCCTTATTATGTGACTAACGTGTGTTTCACTCGAACAAAATGGCCTATAAGTGTAGATTGGCCACAACAACAAGTTCTATTCTCTCATCTCATCCCTCTCGTTGACGTTTGTGTAATTTGAGATGCGAACAGCTGCCATTATCACGGCCGTAGTGGCCCTCACGGCGTCTGCCAACGCATGGCTTCCTACTAAACCTCATGCATTGAACGAGCGTGATAATGAAATCTTTGTATACCCTCTTCGAACAGAATCGAACAACAAAAGGTGGCTTCCAGCGACCAAAAAGATTCGAGGAGTAAACCTTGGATCCCTCTTCATCTATGAGCCATGGATAGCTAGCCAAGAATGGGCCAACACAGGTTGTGAGGGTGAAAAGTCCGAATTTGACTGTGTCTTGAACAAGGGGCAAGATATGGCGGACAAGAACTTCCAAGCTCATTGGAAGCGCTGGATTAATCAAACCGATCTCGACGAGATATTGAGCTATGGCCTGAACACTATTCGTGTGCCTTTAGGGTATTGGTTAAAGGAAGACCTTGTTGATGCTTCAGAGCACTTCCCCAAGGTATATGACAATATAATTTCTTGAGATGCTGTAACTAACATTTGGAGGGCGGTTTGGAATACTTGACGCAACTCTGTGGTTGGGCAAGCGACCGAAAGTTATATATCATTCTCGAGTAGGTCTTTCAAATGGATCGCAATTTATACTGACTGTAAAATTAGCCTACACGGTGCCCCAGGTGCTCAAGAACCCAACCAGCCCTTTACGGGTCAATATGCTCCTACAGTTGGGTTCTATAGTGGCCATAACTATGATCGCGCGATCGAATGGCTCGAGTGGATGACCGACATAGTCCACACCAAGAGAGAGTATCGGAATGTTGGCATGCTTGAGCTCGTCAATGAGCCGCTCAACTGGGACAAGACCGTTGATTCGTTGCGAAAGACCTATTACCCCAAAGCCTACACTGTACTTGGTATCCCAATGTTGACGTGATCTAATTCTGACGATCCGTAGGCAATTCGCAAGGTCGAGGATAAACTCAAGGTCACCAGCAACAACCGCCTTCATATCCAAATGATGGGCTCTCTATGGGGCAGCGGAAAGCCAACCGAGTCCCTCAGTGATACCTCATTCACGGCTTTCGACGACCATCGGTACCTCAAGTGGGATACTAGTGTTGAAGTTTCCCATGAAGCATACATCAAGAAATCTTGTTCCGATGATCGCAACACTGACGGCTCCACGATCGTTGGCGAATGGTCACTAGCTGTACCCGATGGTGTTGAGAAGACTGATGCTTGGAATCCTCAAACTCATAAGTAATTTTACACCAAGTGGTTCTCTGCTCAGGTGCATGCATACGAAAAGAATGCCCTGGGATGGGTATTTTGGGCTTGGAAGGCTAATCTTGGTGATGACTATCGCTGGTCTTATAAAGGTGAGCCCCAATTCCCAAGTACAACATGATCACTAATAGTAGAAGATGCGGCGAGAGCTGGCGTGATTCCCAAAGACCTCGACTCCCTTCCCAGTGTTTGTTGAAGAACTACATCTTGTGAGCTTGAGAAAGACGATGCAAGAACTGTTGATGCTACTGATTAAGATTGACTGTACTTATTTTATCCAAAGCCCGATTAAATCATCTCTATATATGACTGAACTGACCTCGTGACTATCTACCGATAAACCTGTGCTCCAATGAACCGACGTAATTACCTTCTCAATACTAGAACCAGCCACGATGCCAGTCGGTATCCAGCAATGATGGAAATCATAATGCCAACATTGCGTCCAATGTGTCCATTTGAATATCCATACTGATTCAACACAGCCTGTCCGTCGATTTCACACTGATCCGCCAGGGTTGACTGATACATGCAGCGGCATCCGTCACCACAGCTGTAGACTCGATCGGCAAACTCATTGACCATCATACCCTCGAACACATACTTCTGATAATCCCAGTAGTGGAAGACGTATTTGTAGAAGACGTTAAGGATAGTTGGAGGAACCATGAAGCCACCAACAGACATCCACAGACCATTCGCAAAGGCCACCAGTGCGAGAGAGATTACGAAGCTGGGAAACAGGGAGGTCATAAAGACGACAAGTGACTCTGCAGCGAGTAGGTCGAGGAACAGCCACATAACCCAGGTGAAAAAGGCCTTTGCAGTTGGCTGGAAGTTGGAAAGCCAGTATGAGATGACTGAGAAGAGAATGGAAATAAGGAACAGGTAAGGAACGCCGATGAAGAAGTTGGATATAATAAGTTCCGCTGCTCCATAAAGGCCATTATGGTGCTCTTTGACGTATTGAAGACGATCTTCAATAAAAGCAGGGACATAGGCCACTGCCATGAAACTCATGAAGGCTGAGCCGAAAAAGATGGCATTGATTAATGGCTGAATTGACTCTTGCGCAGGGTCGAGCCTCACCCAGACTGTTCCCATCATAATAGCGAGGCCAAGATACATAGCGATACGAATGCCATACGCTACGACATCTCGATAACTTTTAATGAAACTTCGATGGAGAAGCGTAAGCGTAAGACTGAGCATGCCGGGCCTCTTCTCAATTGCATCGACATTCCAGTCACCACCCGAAGATTCGGCAGACTTGATTGCGGTGTTGACTTCACTGGCTTGTCGTGAGTTTTGCCATGCGGCTTGAAGTGTTTCCAAGTCTCTTGATGCCTCGCCTCTATCCTGGGCGAAGTCAATGTTAACCAGCTCAAGAAGATGCTCAGCAGGGTTGACATATTGAGGTAGCGGAGATCCAACTTCGGCATAGTATGCCGCAACACTGTTTACGGGTCCGAAGTAATGGGTCTTTCCGCTAGATAAAAGGATCAACTTGTCGAACAAGTTAAAGGTCGATGTGGACGGTTGATGGATAGAGCAGATGACGATAAGATTGTTGCGCTTGGCCACGTCGCGAAGATATTTGACAACTTCTAAACTGGCAGCTGAGTCGAGACCACTCGTAGGTTCATCGAGGAAGAGAAGCTTGGGACTAGTGATGAGTTGACTCGCAACACCGACGCGTCGTTTCTGACCACCTGAGATACCCTTGCGAATGGGCGTTCCAATAAGGGTATTGGCTTGCTCGACTAGACCGAAAGACTCGAGGAGGCTGTTGATGCGGACGACCCGTTCTTTCTTAGACAACGAGCTATTCGAGGTCAGATACTATCTACAAGCTGAGTATACAGAGTGCTTACCTTGAGCTGGCCAGCCGCGATGAGAACTCGAGTGTTTCTCGAACAGTCAACGAGCCAATGAGAGCATCTTCCTGTTCAACGAAGCACGAAACTTCTCTAAACTCAGCAAGTGATAAATGGCTCCCGTTGATGTTGACTTCTGCTTCGACACTGCTTGCATTCGTTGGACGGCGTGCTAGTACGTTAAGAAGTGTTGTCTTTCCGCAACCTGAGGGACCCATGAGGGCGCAAATCTCGCCTGGAAATCTCATCGGCATGGTATCACTGAAGAATGACGGTCACGACGAACCTGCTTCGACTATGCCTTCGACATTGTCGACAATTGCCTTGGGCTGTCTTGTTTCTCTGTCTTTGACTGTTACAGTGACGTTGCGCCAAGTGAAATTCTTGATTGTGGTATTGAGAAGATGCTTCTCTGCGACAGGACGTTGCTCTGAGTCCATGCTGTTGTCCAAGTCAGATGACTTACGGACCGTCATTTTGACGGCTTCACGATTAAGTAGTAGAGATAATAAAGGGGGCTAGAGAGCACTGGTGAAAGTATCGATTGATTGTTTCGGTGATGTCAAGAAAAGTCAACTTGTATCTTATGTTCTTGTATATGAGGAAACACTGCAGTCATCAGGAGAAATCAATTTAGGAGGACAGAGGAGAGACTGTCTCATCTTTCGGCGTCTTGACTATAGCCCGTGCCATGCACCAATTTTCAGCTGGAGCAAAAGGTGTGCGCGACTGGTAAATTCTGATTGCTCACTCAAACTCCGCCACTACCATTTTGGGACTTTGAGCTGGCGTACCTAGGTATGGATGTATTACTGCTTTCGTTGCTCTACGGCCTGTTAAAGCTCAGCATGTCTCCGAATGGAAGCGGACGATAAACAAGAAGCAGATGAGAAAGACCGATATCCGAGATCCGGTTCGTCTCTCATATCTAGATCTCTCTTTGCAGTGGTCAACTGCCGAGTTATCAGATAACCGCAAGCTTACAGGTGCTGAAATTGGATCTGTACACGTCCATGCATGTCAGCAATCTCGGGGTCTAGATTATTTCTTTTCGTATTGCCTACCAATGCGTGTGAATTCAGCTTCTGAGTAAGATTTCACCCAGTTCCAGAATCCGTCCCGACTAGTTGTCTCCTACATGTGATTGGCTCGTGATAGCTTAATTCCCGAGTAATAGGGCTGAATCTCGACCAGGGTCGCCGACGAGCCGAAGACTCGACATCGCCGAGGGCCGTTTTGGACAGCGACGGGTAAGAATATGAAGCGTATTCTGGATCTACATTAGAAATCCAGTGTCTTTGGTATCTGAGAGTCAAGCCGGCTTATCCGGGCTTCATCAACTTGGACTCAGCATCCTCACGTCTCAGAGATAGGTATCGTCCCAAATAGATGTGGTGCCGGGAATAAAATGTAACCTCAAATGTCTAAATAGGGCTATAATACTCTCTATACAACAGTCTAACTACTTCTCATTACACGTGTACATTTTGCATCTATACATCTTGTTATTGCAACAATGCGTCAAAGTCTCTCTGGTCGAAGCCAGCAGCCAAAACGCCAGTGTTTAAATCAAGTTCCAAGTACAAATTGTTCCTGGAAGCCCTAGTGTTTAATTCCATTGCTTGTTCCCAGGATCAGCCCAATGAGCCATCATACCAGGTACAACCTGCATATCCTCAAACTCATGAATCATAGCGTCGTCCGCCGCAATCTTATCCATCGCTTCATCATGAGTCCTACTGATCCAGAACTGGGGCAATATCCTATACTGCTTCTTGACCTGGTAGATGCTTCGAGCCATGCCCTTCACAGAACTACTCTCTCGCTCTGAAGCGCTCCATACCAAAGACATTCGTGAGAGGGCGCCAATGTTGAGGCGGAGCACCTGGCGTAAATTGTTCTCGCTATCGGGTGTAGATATAGCCCATCTGTTAAGATGGATTATAGATGACATTGTAACCACGTAACTGAAGAAGTGACTGTGAGAAAGTAGCGAGACACGATGGGTGACAAGCTTGCTAATCTCTGTCGCGGCTTGTATTATGTTCTTCGTATGATTGTTGAAGTCGTCTACTGATGAAACAGAATCGAATTGGCCGGTTTGGTTGTTTGACTGGCTCAGTATTGAGTTCAGCTGTGAGTATGGTTGATGAAGCAGAATCGATGTAGCGTGGGTTATCATGTGAGCTTGAAAGAGCATCTCATCAAAATGGCCATATTGCCGTAAAGCGTCTGCCTTTGACTTGGGTAAGCTGACTCGCCAACTCGTCAACATCGTCTGGATATTTCTGAGGCTTTCATCGTCGGGTCCAGAAACGGGAGGAATTCTCAAGAGTCGTCCGAGGTTTTGAGCCGCTTGTATTCGATACGCGAAAGATGAAAACTCGTGGCTTGTACCGGAGAAGTCGCTCTCATTCATATCCCTGAGATACATTGGCTCGGGAATGTCCTACAGAGTCAAACAGGTCAGAGAGATTCTACCATATGAAGAAAGTGATATCTTACACCAGACAGATATTCATATTCCTCGCAAGGTAAGACAACATCAGAAGCTACGTCGAACAGAAAAAAGTTTGTGCTTCGATGGACTCCTGCGATTAGCCCGTCCACAATGAAAAGCTCCCACCACGTCCTCCTCCAACTCTCTTCCATCATTGGGATGCCTCTCCCGTAAGTAGTCGCATATGATCTCGTATTGAGACCAATATCCACAGAGATTTTCTCGAGTCCATTTAATATTTGTCGAGCTTGTTCCTGTTGGCCTTGTCCGTCCAACCCGATCAGAAGGAGTAACAAAGCCTGTACGAGGAACCCGTCTTTTCGGCGACGCGGTTCATAGATGAGTTGATGGGCTTCCTGAAAAAAAAGTCCCCGTTCTGAACATGCTGGAATATGCAATGAACCGATCCAGCGCATTACAGCGAGTACGGACATCACAGAGCTCTCGTGAGAGATCATCAGAAGTGACTCTTTCGGTAACACAAAAGGATGCGCGGCATGGAAATGGTTGTAAAACGAGTCTATGCAACGTTCGGGTAGAGTCAGTGCAGGGACATGAGTCACGACATGTTCATGCTGTGGACTCGTGAACAAGTTGAGCATATCAGTTGATGTATCTGCTGTATCGTACGGCCCGAATAAAGACATATCGCTCTCCATGCTGTTGCTAGCGTCCAAGGCAGGGTCCAGGAAAGGTGCCGATAATGGTGAGTTGAACATGTCGTCGCTCATATTGGGACTCAGAAATAACGATGAGCCCAGTGAACCAGAACTTTCTGGTCTTGATGTCACTGAGCTTTCGCCACTACGTGTTCGTGTTCGAGCTGGAGATACGCCATGTTTCTTGCTGGACTTTTGAACGGTGTTTCTTCGAGGGCCTTTGTAGCCCCGTCTTGAAGCCACATAGACACACTCAGAACCAGAACTAAGACAACGAGAACAAGGATTTACACCATCGCACTTCAGGTGTCTTCCCCGCTAATAGATAAATGATGTTAACTGTGGCTCTGCCTCATTACAAGAGATAGTACTTACACAAGCCAGACAAGCAGCTGGGACAGAAGTGACACTCATGCGACTACTCTCAGCAGTTGTAGACGCTGATCCACAAGGTGAAGCTCTCCCATCGACACCAGAGCTGGGCGAATTTGAGTTGGAGGACAGTTCATCATTTCCCAAGTATGTATCTTCTCTATTTGAGTTTGAGATTGTCTGGTGGAATGAGTTTCCGGCGCTCATTGTCGGAGAATACCACATGTACGATGTGTTCAGAGGGACAGAGTAGAATGAATAAGGTTGAGGAGAGGGAAACGGCGAGGAGGACTCGGAATGAGTCCCAGAGAAAGTCTTCCTTCTTTCGTCCATTGATGAGTGCCTCTTTTGGTATTGTAAGTGATTTCAAGAGAGGAATCTAAGTTTCGATATAAGCCAATAGTGGGTATTTCGAGATTGAGGCGTTGCCGGTAGTTGATTTAATGATGGGACTTAGTATCCAGGTGCTGACTGTGTCTTAGTCGAGTTCAGATCTTGAGGGACGCTTTCTAAAAGAAGGCGGCCGCTTGGCTTAGATCTATAAGTGAACCTTGCTAGGGCGCCAAAGACAATATCTTTCTGAAGGGTGCAAGTGATCCAAGGTGATGATGTTTGTTGAATAATCAACTCTCACTTGAGTTGTCTGCTGGTATAGACTTGAGAGGGAAACGAGACCTGCGAAGAAGATGGAAGGAGATTAATAATACTTCGAAACGAATACGCTTCTGCATGGCCTGCCTGTTATAGATATCCTTCCTCAGGCACAGAACAACGTCATGTCACTGTGAACGAGCCGAACCTCCGAATGATTTCAGAAGCAACCCTGGTCCCATGTCCAAATAGGACATTTAAGCGCCAGTCTCGATATCATCATGCTTCACTCGGAGGGCTATGAACGGAACCCGGCATTTCCATCATGTCAAACTGTGTACAGCCAAGCATCTCTCTTACAAGGACCATCTTCAGCCCTAGCACTAGCAAGCGGCGGTAGTTCAGGGATCACGGAACAAGTAACTATTTGAGATTGGGGGTTATATCCCCTACTCCATACTCTCTTCTCCATCCACCTCATTCTGCCACTTGCATCATTCGGTTGCGTTGCCATTGTATTCGCTTGTGCCGCACAGGTTCGAAGATGACAGGGGTAAGCTTGGTCCGACCTCGAAATGCAGACAGAGACTCATGTCAGCCAGTAAGGTTAACCAAACTAGCGGACGCCCGCCCAAACTGTTGGTGCCACATGTTGAAATGGCGCAACGCTCGTTTATTAGTTGACTATCTAGCCTAGAGGAGGCAAGAAAACTCAAGGACCTCTATCCTAGGAGATGAAAATATTTGAATAACTGTAGCCTAAGCTTGGGGGGTCTTTACTAAGTTTATTTCAACACCCTCTTCTGAAGCCTCAAGTTTCTTTTGCCTTGCCTTGTGAAGCACGGTTTTAAGAGGCTAGTTACGGATACAATTACTAAGTAAACCCGAGTCTTTAACATGAGACTAAGTTATCTCCAGGAGCTTATAACCACTAACTGCGGGCGTTATATTTGAGAGCCTGGGCCACCAGCTCAAGGGTGTGTCTAAGTGAATGGCAGCTCTGTCTTGGACCAATCAGGTCAGCCAGCTCGTACAAGATGATCCATTTCTATAAACGGCCATGCAGGTTTCATTGCTTCAGAATATTGATGAGTGAACAATAGAGAACAGCATGTCACTTGCTTCCTGTTTAGACGATCCTCATCCCATTCCAGTACCGAACATGATGCAGCATGCACGCCTTTGCCGCATCCCGACGTTGTCGGGCTTGGCATATTAAAAGGACAGGGGTGAGGGGTATTTGCATTCTTTTCGTCTTGACCTCGTGGCTGCGACATGTGTGTGGGTGTGGAGGCCGGCACTCATACATCCCGGCCACACTGCCTCGACGTCAAATCTAGCAACTATATGCGAGTCTAACAATACTTTGAGGCTATCGTCGTGCTTATGGCTTCACCCAAAGGTCTAATTCTAAAACCTTAGTTCTTAGCACCAAAGATCATTTCATTGCATAGCATCATAACTGGCTAGCTGAAGTGCTGTTATTACCCAAGCTTTTGCTAAGCTATATCTTGCATTCATCAGAGGTCATGGTGCAGCTTGTCAGGTGTGTGGGTATCCTCCCCAAGCCGTTACAAGGCACCGGAAATCATATCAGCAAGGTAATGCAACGCTGCGAGGTCCAGCTCTGCGGAAGTTCAAGGCCGCGGAGGTGGAAGTGGGAGTGGAAGTGGGAGTCAACTTAAGCCACGATTTTACGCTTACCTGAGCCAGTAAGCCACGCAATTCTAGAACTGGCTTGGAAGATATCTCGACCAAAAGTGATGAATTGCGGCCCGCAAGCGGTGTTGTGGCATCTATCACGGACCGCGTACCCGGGATATTGGATGGCTTACTGAGAGCTGATGAGGATCAACTCCATAATTAGTAAGAATTAGAAGACGTTGACAAGAACTTCCAAAAATACAATTGGTCTAACTTGACGCGGAATTTGAGAAATGACGTATTTTATTTCCCGCAGGCTGACTCACAAGATTGTTCAAGCTGCCAACATCAACCTTAAACAAACATCTATCATAGGTGTAGCTTGGTGTTTAGCATGTCGGAGAAGCCGTCTGCATGTAACATCCGGATCTACAGCTACAATCCGAGTTAAATCCTAACGAATCATGCTGAAGCTTCAGGTGACAGGACATTCCATATTGAGTTAAGCTTAAGACATGGGTCTGGAGAAGCTGAACAAGAAGGGCTGCAGGCAACCGTTTACTCAAGTCCTGTAGGCGGTCTGCTTAACAATTTCCAACTCAGGTTTCAGAGTAATGCAATATGACTGGCCTCGCAAACTTGGAGTCAGTTCTCAACTTGGCCAAACTACCGGCGTTAAGAAGATCATGCATGAAGCGGACGCGGAAATGGCAGTTGCTTAAGGACCCTGGTCTTGAAGGATTCATGTACATCTGATCCATGACAGTTCGGGTCCTTTCGGCATTTATACGTCCCTTACTCATGGTAACGGGGTTGCTTACACGACACGACACGACACGACACGGCGGGTGTCGCTAATACGAAAAAGTGATCGACATGATAGATAGACGAAGAGTGCACGAGTCAATTGCAGCCCTGTTGGAGGATCCAAACGACTCGATCATTCTTGTACGAGGAAGACCATTGGCCGCATTTACGGATTTCCATGTTCGACATCAATTAACCAGCATTTGATCCAAATCATCGTCTTTCTGTCTCTCCCCTCTATCTCCGGGCTGGTTATCATAGCTCCCACCAATCAACACCTCATCCCAACCTCGCATGATCCCCCGCAGTGTCAAATACACACAGCACATAATTTTAGCTCCTGAACCACCCACTGAGCGACAAGAAGTCACTCTATCACATCCTTCACAGCGAGTTCGTCGGCCGCCTCATACATACCCTGCTCAGCCGCACAGCCTCTCTGCCCTGTCAGGAGCCCAAAATTAAGCTGCAGTAGGGCGCAATGGACCCTGTATCCCTTGCCGGCTTGGCATTGGGAGTTGCTTCCATCAGCCTCCAGGTCTACACAGGATGTATTCAAGGTAGGTAATTCCTAACTCATCATAACCAACATAACATGTGGAGTTGACATCCATCAGGGATACAGCTCCTTGTTACGGCATTGGGCTATGAGGATGAGTGCAAATATCTCAATCTCCGTCTCAGAATGGAACAGCAGCGCCTGTTTTGCTGGAGTGAAGCTTCTGGCCTCCTTGACCTTGATGCCAAGAACCAAGACAAGGTTCTCAACTCAAACGTATTCAATCTTCACCGCCAGACTGTAATTGATCTGCTTGTTCAGATCCAGTGTCTCTTCAATGAGTTTACTGAATACCAGCAGAAGCACAATAACCTTTCTACCGTTGTGGATAAAGATGGTGTTTTGGATGCTCCAGAAAAAGATGCCAAGCTGTCAAACTATCCTATGAGTGATAAGAAACGGAACTTTATCAAAAAGGCCATGGCTGGACTCAAGTCCAAATCATCAGACAGCCTCCCTAGGTTAAGGTGGACGTCATTTGACAAGCAAGGATTTGAAAAGTTGCTGGCCAAGTTTTCGGTTCTCAATGACAACATGACCAATATCCTCGATCACTCCTTACAGGTCGAGATTCGCGATGCCGTACAGGACACCAATCGTGGGGTCCTATTACTCCATCACAAGATAGCCGATCTGAGTCATCTTGTGTTAGCGCTCAAGTCTCAGCTCGATGCAGGTTCCCGGGTTGGACCATCCCAAATGTCCAAACTAGAAAGGGAAGCCAATGCTGACGCTCTACGGCAATTATCGAGATTGGCCAAGTTCAAGGCCTTCAATGAGACTATCGATCCCAAGTCAGATAGCCCAGCAGTCTTTGACGAAGCTGCTGCAAAGTTCCTCGATCTTGCAAAACCAGGTCATCAGCGCAATCTGTTCATCCCTCGATACCTCATAGAGCTGGACCCTGAGGTGGATGAATCAGAGGCTCCACGGTGTGAGGCTTTCATGAAGACAGCAGAAGGCAAGAAAAAGGTTTGGATTGAGTGGAAGGACTATGACAATACAGATACCCAACCAGGTTCGCTATCAAAGGCCGATATCATTGAGAGAGTCCGGAAACTTGCTGCTTTGCTTAACCATAGTCCTAAACCTGAGGCCTTTCGCACTCCTCACTGTCTGGGGTTCTTTGATAAAGCTGATCCTGATATCTCCGCGGACGACGTTGATATTCTAGATCGAAGACTCGGCCTCATCTTCGAGCGCCCATCGGACGACAATCTACATACCTCACTCCCGCCAGTTTCGCTCCGCGAGCTTCTTCAAGACCCAAAGGTCCGCAAGCCTCGTGTTACAGAACGGGTATACTTGGCACACGCTATCAGCAACTGTCTGCTCTACCTTCATGCTGTACACTGGCTACACAAGGGTCTTCGCAGTCACAATGTGTTATTCTTCCGAACACGTGATGGCCGGATAGACTACCGCCAACCATATCTCTCAGGCTTCGATTTTTCACGGCCTGGGGGATCAGATGAAATGACTGATGCACCAGGAGATGACGCAGAGCATGATCTATTCCGACACCCCAACGCTCAGTCAAACCGCCGACGAGATAGGGAACGTTCGAAGAAGAGCTTCGACATTTATAGCCTTGGTGTCATCCTGGTCGAATTAGCACATTGGCGGCTGGTTGAAGACGTGCTGAGTATCGATATGAGGCGTGCGCGCGGGAGACCTGATGTTGTGCGTGGTGTTCGAGAGGCTCTGTTGGAGGAAGACCAAGTCGCATCAGTAGGTGCTGACATGGGAGCGCGATTTGAAGATGCAACACGGAAGTGTTTGGCTGGAGGTGATGAATTGGGACTAAATGAGGGAGATGATGAGACGCGAGACGAAGTTGCCGAAAAGCTATCTATGAAGTTTTATGAGGACGTGGTAAAGCGATTGGAGGGCGTGGTCGTGTAGAGCAAGTATAGTCTAGGGATGTGTTTAGACTTGTCATGACTGAACGAAGCGATGAGCAAATGGTCGTAGATTTAATATTCGAACGAGGTATTATTTGAAGACAAAGCTATCAAAATCGTCGTATCATTAGCCGACGAATGGTATCCCTTTGAATTGTCCTCCCAGTAAATCGTGCCTAAACGCCAGAGCTTTCCTCTATGATATCCTTGCCTACTGAGATTGTTTAACAGCAGCAGTCTAAGCATTCGAAACAGCAAAGACCAGCGCAGATGCCACAGCAGATGGCCTAAGAAGAATATCAGTTGATGTTGAAGAGTTAAACGAATTAGTTGTTCTTACACCACCGTCTTTGCCTCCTCGCATACTCATTTCAGGCTGTTCCATTGTCATGGGCTGAACTGGACGCTATCGAAAATGAGTTAGTCAATCATGATTCACGATGTTTGAAAATCAATGCTTGGCTATTGTGCCTTGGCGATTGGAAAGACTTGTTAGAAGCCAAGCCGGAGGTTCGTGAGTGACATACGGGCTGTTCGGTGCTGGTTCGTTCGGCAGGGAACGCTGCGGGGGCCGGTTCACTGGGCATTTGCATGGCCGAAGAAGTAGTAGAAGGCATATTGACTGTTGTAATCGAGAGTATGCGACTGAATTGATTGACTTATATAAAAACAAAAGTTTATAGACAAGCAGCTGATGTTCTATATCACGATGGGTTGAAAAAAGAAGGATGAAAATCAGACCAGGACAAAGAGCGCAACGTTGTTGTTATAAGGCTCTCACTCCCAAGCAGCTGATTCTACGGGACAGGGTCCACGGTCCATTAGAGGCGGGCCCCCATTGACTCAAACGAGGCGTCGGGATTTGGGGCTGACAGGATTAGCATTAGATCTTCCCTTCAAGACGGACGGCACATGGACTCATCCCCAACAATAACATGACCGTGCCCATGTCCGTTCGGTGCCGTGACCTCCGGGCGGGGTCAGCCGGCGGGAGTCACTCTACTGAGGATTCGTCTACTACAAGACATCACAATTCGGCAGCTATCCACATCATCATGACTTGAGAGATACTACCTCATAGCATCGCACATTCTGCACCTATCAAGTACTGCACAAGTCTCCCACTTATGCGTGGCTGCTGATGCGAACCGCTCCACGGACGGCACGCCCGGTGCCCCGGGCTAAGAAAGACGACTAAACAGAGCGAAAAATAACCTGAGCAGAAGAAAAAGAAACAATGACGTATGCCTGGCGGGAACTACTAGTGGTTGCAGGCGGACCCCTGCCCGCAAATCAGCATGTTCTGTACTGTAATGTTACATATTCTAGAAACTAGAGCCACTTTCTCGGTGTTCGGATTGAGGCTTTTCTTCTTGATACGCGTATTGAATTGCGAGTTCTTTCTAAGAATAGCTGTGTCGGTTCGGCCGAGTCATTGATCATGGCTTAGAGTTTCTCTGGCAGATTGGCACGGTTATAACGGCGGAGAACGTGTGCGTAAGCGTAATCTGTCTGTTAAGCCACTGTAACAACGTCAAAGCTGAGGCTGTAAGTAATATCGATGGGTTAACTCTAAGTCTAAGAGAAGGTTGATGTGGCTTAACGCAGGGGCTTCGCGAATTATTACTTTATGCGATAATTAAGTAAACTCGAAGAACAATTCATCTCCTCCTTGAGTTTCTTTTTGACTTGAAGTTCATCGCTTATGCCGTTGGCTATACTGGACGGCTGAAGAGAGCAAAAGTTAAAGATTACCATGTCCCTAGAGCAGGCATTGTCAAATACAAGTCCCAACTCCCGATGCTTTGATCTTGCCCGGACTTGTCTTGTGATGAAGCTGACTGTTTCTTAAGGTAACAGGACTGAAATATGCTCGAATCGCTTATTGACTATTCCTCTTTCCCTCTATGAATGATGTCTCTAAGGTAGTCGGTAGTGCTATGGAATTATCTACGCGTATAAAGCTCGCCTGATACTCTTCAACGTTGTTAACGGTACCATTGTGCGACGAAGGAAAGTTTAATGCACGAAAATTGGAGCGTCATGCCCTGTATGGCCATACAGGAATCCGACAGACACACAAGCTATGCCGTTGGGATCGTCTGAACTATATACCCGATCAACTAATTTCTCAAAGCTGACCTAGTGGCATCCCATGACAAATATCTGGGTGCGACCCAAATCACATGAATTCCAATAAGTTGAGAAATCAGGCATCTTGAGAACGCCTCGGGACTTGTCTAAATGCTGAGGATGAGTTGATGTGGTACAGGGTAGGCAGCTCTGCGACTGGCAGAGTGCTATTTTGCTTCTATGTAATTTCTCTCTTTTCCAACTTATCAATAAGGATACTTCTCGGCGTCTCCTTTTCTACCGTCACGTTCATGATATAACTAATTTAAGGTGCTGCGAATTATCGATAACAAGCCCAAGATTTAAGCAACACCCAACATAATTGCATTGTCTTAGGAAGCATGCTAAAATTACGGGAAGCACATCCTTACCCGCGATTGTATCAATTTCATAGCGAAACATTGATTGCCAGCTGGATGAAACATGAAGCTAACAGGGTCATTCATAAACGTGGTGGTCACAAGATTAGAGAGCTCAACAAGAATACTTTGTGTCGATATGTACTAATACACATACTTTACAACTGCAAGACGGTTGTAACAGCAGTTCGCAAAACTACCTAAATATTAATGTCTTCAGTTGGAATAAAGTTAATTGGTAAATCTCAACATCTAGATTCATGCTGGGATTTACCGACAATTCCCCGCTGTTGAAACAATGAACCAGAAAATGGAGTGGAATGTGAGGTGGCAGTGGAGTTCCTTGATCCTGGGACTAAGCCACTGAGCATCGAACCTATGATAGGTAAGGTTAGGCAGGCCTGCAACCTCCAACAACTTGCTAAGGGGCCATGTGTTTTTGACGATGCGACCGTTCTAAATCACTCTTATACTCAGCATTTGTTTGATCCCAATGACTTGAATTGCCAGTTTTGCCGTTCCTTTCACTTCAATTCTACCCCGATCGAATCTCCTCGACCCCTTTTCAACCGCCAGACGCTTTCTTGGCTTCTTGGCTTCTTGGCTCAAGCTCGCTCGCTCCCTGTTGGACGGGGTCGCCGTCATCTCCCTCATCCTCGAAATCCTCCTCAACTGTCATCGTAGATAATCGTCTATATTCCCGCTCACGATGGCATCACACGGGCAATACCCCCCTGCGCATATGATGCCCAACAAGCATCATCACCATGCCCCTTACGGCTCTCCCGTGGCCATCCCTGGAGGCGCTCCGGCTGGTACCTTCGCCCCAGGCACCAAGATCCAGGTTGGCAGCCACCGCGTGGTGATACAGAAATATCTCTCCGAGGGAGGCTTCGCCCATGTCTACCTCGTCAAGCTGGCCAAGCCTGTCGACGGCACCGATCAGGCTGTCTTGAAGCGAGTTGCAGTCCCCGATAAGGATACCTTGCGGGGCATGCGCATCGAGGTTGAGACAATGAAGCGTCTTAAAGGTCACCGACCGATCGTCACATATATCGACTCGCATGCCTCCGAGCTTCAAGGAGGAGGATACGAAGTTTTTCTGCTCATGGAGTTTTGCAATGGCGGTGGCTTGATCGATTTCATGAACACCAGGCTACAACACCGCCTAACGGAGCCAGAGATCCTCAACATCTTCACCGACATCGCTGAGGGTGTCGCGTGCATGCACTACCTAAAACCACCACTGCTACACCGCGACATCAAAGTAGAAAACGTTCTTATTACCGCCAGAGGATCTTCCAAACGATTCAAGCTTTGCGATTTCGGCTCAGCCGCATCACCTCGTCCCGCCCCCACTACCGTCACCGAATGTCGTCTTATGGATGAAGATGTACAGAAGCACACCACGATGCAGTACCGGAGTCCTGAGATGATCGATGTATACCGCAAGCAACCCATAAACGAGAAATCTGATATTTGGGCACTGGGAGTTTTACTGTATAAGCTGTGCTATTACACTACTCCCTTTGAGGACCAGGGCCAATTGGCAATTTTGAATGCCAGTTACAGATTCCCTAGTCACCCTGTCTTTTCTGACAGGCTCAAGAAATTGATAGGTAATGCTCATCGGCCCTGGTTGTTTGTTTCAGGGCTAACATGGTTTCAGCATCAATGTTGAGAGAGAATTTACAAGATCGACCTAATATCTTCCAAGTACTAAAGGAAGGATGCGCCATGCAAGGGCGTGATGTTCCCGTTCAAGATGTTGGTGTACGCTTATCCCAAGAAGAATAAATAATAACAATGGCCACAGATTTACAGTCGCCCGCAGTCCCACACGAGAACCGATAGTCCTCAACCCAAGGCCCCAAAACCAGAACAAACTCCTGCTGTGGGTGCCGTGTTTACGCGAGCTGAACCGCAGAAGCAAGTTATTCCTGATGTTGTACCGATGCGAAGAGGACGACCGACGGTTTCGCCGGCTCCAGCCAAGGTAGCCCAGAAGCCAGATTCTTCCCCGATGAGGAAGACCGAAGGAGACCCATTTGCTGCCCTTGATTCCAAGGCTGCTTCCAAAGGATTTGACGAACTTTCTTCAAGATTCCCTACCCTCGATCAATTTTCACTCTTGCATGATCAAGGCTCCAAATTCGATTTTGATGTCTCCTCACCTATCTCACCCACAGGCGGCAATACGTCATCTGATTTGAACGAAAGAGTGACGGCAAAACTGGCCGACGAGGCATTCGCAGCGCCGCAGACCGAGTCCCCTCGACCGAAGCCAGTGTCTAGAACACACTCGGTCACTCCTGTCGGACACCATGCGGGAGTTGCTTCACCTCCCTTGGAGCCCCCGCTTGCTAAGACTTTATCCGCACCAAGTAGACCTGACATTAGCAGGGCGCAATCCATCATTAGCAACAACCCCGAGCTGCAGGCGATCTCTTCTCAATCCAACTCGCGATATGTCTCGACTGGCACGATGACCTCGACACCCCCACCTGAGAAGTTCAGCCGGGATGTGGAACGACCTGTTCAGCGCGAAATCGCTGAATATTCTCGTTCCAGCAGCGCTACAAGGCAGGTTGACCCGAGTGCAGCGCAATGGAATGCAGAGGAACCCCGTGCTGCAGTCTCACAAAGAATTTCCGCTTTTCAGCAGCCTAGCCATGAACGTCAGCCATCTTCATCGAGGCCCTCACTCGAAGGTGGCCGTCCTCGTGCCGATTTCTTAGAACCTGCTGCTCGCGCCTCGCCAGCCCCTTCGCGGCCACGACCTGCTAGTACAAATCTTGAGGGTACAACTCTGGATTTCTTGCGTGAAAGAGAGGCTGCATCACGCTCATCAAGCCGACCGCCCCAATCTCGCTCGCCCTACCAAGAGCCAGCTGACGAACCACGCACGTCAAGCGACATGGAGTTCTTGAGAAGCCTGGAGGATTCGGAGCGAACCAAGTCTAGCAAGCGTTCCAGCTTGACTTCGCTTTCTGGCAACAAGAATATTCTGGCTGGAAAATTCGGTGACGCATTTAAACGCTTTGAAGGCAGCTCCCCCAACAATGGAAGAATCCCTTCGCCAGAAAGGGATATGGCACGTCGTGATCTCACTCCTATCGCAGGCTCTGAGGCAACTGATGGACGCAGTGACGATGGTCATTTCCACGATGACGAGGATCGCATGACACCTGAAATGAGGCGGGAAATGGAACGGCTGAAGCTCCAGGAAGAGGAACAGCGGGTGGAAGCAGCACAAGCCGAATATAGAAAGCGTGTTGCTGCAGGACAACGCGGACCACCAGTTCCGCCCAAGAGTATCGGGGGAGTTGCCCGAGCTGTCAGCATTCAGAACAGGGTTCAGAGTCTCTTGAATGAAGACCAAAAGCCGTCCAACATCCAAAGAACTGCCCAAGGTTACGGAAAGTACACTGATGTTCCGGAGACTAGCAACAAGCCTGAGAAACCTCTTCCTGGAGTTCCCAAGAAGCCCTTGATGGTGGCAAAAACACGAGTCGATTCACCTCAAGCACGAGGTCCTTCTTCGACATCTTCTGCCCCACCAGCTCTTACATCCAAACCTCCAGCCAAACCCCCAGCTCCAAAGAAGCCAGTGCATCTCAATAGTCTTCCTACTGGCCAACGACCATCATCACCCCAAAAGCCCACACGGGCCCAAACATCGACGGAAGAGCTGATTGAGTTTCCCGGACAACAAATGGTGGACACGACAGCTAAAGAGAAGGATGATTATATTCAGGACTTTTCCAAAAGGTTCCCCAGTCTAGGTTCGATCGAAATGGTTGAGAGAGAGATTGGGGGCCAGAACGGAGGATCAAGCCGGTAAATAGACATCGGTGAAGGGATTTAGAACTGTGATACTGCAAATACATTTGAATATACTCAGCGCATAGCGTCCAGAATGTTTCTGGTAAAAGAAAAGGTCCTGGTTCTGGATGGTGAAAGTCATGCATATGGTGGGGCTATGCACATATGCAGGATAATTCCTTATCTTATCTCCCAATAATTTTTTTTGGTCCTGGACTTGTAGCTGGGAATTGAAGCTTTTTGCAGCGACTACTCAACATCATAATAAAAACGACAAAATGGCCAAACGCAAGAGACAAGCTATCGCTCAAAACGAGCCTGCTTCTGAGCCTTCAATCAAGAAGAAGGCAAAGAGTGCTCAAGTCCTTGAGGAAAAGCCTGTGAAGGCAAAAACTTCAGCGCTGAAGAAGTCTACTACTACCTCGAAACCTTCGAATGCGCCCGAGACTATCCAGATCGTTGTCGGCTCCTACGACCGAATTCTTCACGGATTAACAGTGACGGTTGGAGGAAAGGAGAAGGCTGAATTCGCCGACACATTCCTCTTCAATGCTCATACCTCGGCGATTCGCTGCGTCGCTGCGTCGCCCATTTCAGCGCCCGTTCCTGGACAGACACAAAAGGTCATGCTTGCCTCTGGCAGCACTGATGAGCGGGTAAATGTTTACAGCTTGTCGGCGCATCCACCCAGCCGAAAGAACCAGGAGATCCTGGCCAAGGTCGCTCCCCGACCAATTCTCGAGAACCCCAAGAACCGAGAGGTTGGCACGCTTCTTCATCACTCTTCAACTGTGACATCGCTATGTTTCCCTACACGCTCAAAGCTACTCTCATCGAGCGAAGACTCTACAATTGCGGTCACACGAACACGAGATTGGTCTTTACTTAGCAATATCAAGGCACCTATTCCTAAGCCCCAAGGACGTCCGAGCGGCGACACAGCGCCTTTCGGTGGTACACCTTCTGGCGTCAACGATTTTGCCATTCACCCCAGTATGAAGCTTATGATTAGTGTCAGCAAGGGCGAGCGATCAATGCGATTGTGGAACTTGGTGACTGGAAAGAAGGCTGGAGTCTTGAACTTTAGCAAAGACATGCTGCAGGAGGCTGGCGAAGGAAAGCATTCTACTGGAGAGGGCCGAAGAGTTGTTTGGGGAAGCGTTGATGGAGCAGATGAGTTCGCGGTAGGATTTGACCGGGATATTGTTGCATTTGGCATGGACAGTGTGCCCAAATGCAGGATTATGGGATCAATTCGAACAAAGGTGCACCAGTTCCTTTATGTTGCACCGGACAGGGAAGGGGATGCAACACTATTGGCGGTTGCTACAGAGGACGGCCGCATCCTGTTCTTCTCGACCAAGGAATCGGATCTTACACAACCGGAGCCGGAGGACAAGAAGCTCCCGACAGCCAAGTTGATGGGTCAAATTGGCGGAAAAGCCGGCGGAGTTGAGGGCCGAATCAAGGACTTTGTGGTGGTGCCGAGTGCGGAGGACGCCTTGACGCTGTACGTGGCTGGCGGGAGCAGCGACGGACGGGTCCGCGTTTGGCGAGTGGGCGTACCGGAGCTGCAGCGTAGCGACAAGGCAGAGGAGGGCAAGGGAGAGTTGTTGGGGACGTATGCGACGCAAAACAGAATCACATGCATGACGGCGTTTATGATGATACCCCGGCCAGAGGGAGTTGAGGAGAGTGAGGATGAGCTGGAAGATGAAGAGGAAGAGGAGAGTGATAGCGATGAAGAGTAAATATCGGAGGTTTAAAAATGCATGCATGTTATTGGTTGGATATTTGCGTTTGTTGTGATACACAGCAGTAGCTAGCAATCTATAAACTAATGTGAGATATGCGATGAATTGGAGGTGGTGATGTGAGTGAGAGTCATCAATTATTTTATGTGCCCAGAATCACATGCAAATCGAACCAAGCATGCCATTGAACTCGCCACAGTCACTGAGTTTACACCAGCGTCAGACCGGTCAAGAATTACTTACGGCCTACAGTACATGATTATGTGTGTAGAGTTGCAGTGCAGTATCAACAGTTGAATCGCACGGCGGATTTCCCTTTTGGACTCTTGGGTCACAGCTCAGGGCCCCAGGGAATGACTGATCTTGTACTGGAGTTAATGGATGTGCTTGAATCACGAGGGGGTCACAAATGCAAGTCAAAGCAGAAATACCTTAGTCTGACCAACCACGGAGTCTCGAATTCAAGCTTGAGGCGTTTTGAATGTGGGGTAATAGGCGGGATTGGATGGAGGATGACGATCAAGAATGCCAACAGGCACTAGCTACCTTTGATCTTGAAGAGTAGATACTTAATGTCTAGAGTTCAGTCTTCACAGTGGACAATGAATAATATTATCAAGTTATAGAGCATCAGATTTATCACTATTGACTCTCCATCACCATCCTCAGTGACATCTCTACAGAACCAGGCGGGGACAGCAAGGGACTCACCCACCTAAAAGATACAGGGGTCCAGGGCCCTCAACAGCTGCTGATGCAGGTAAATGGGGCACATCTACGTAATTCCTGGGGCCCTTAGTCGTGAAACTGTCCGTCCCTTGGTCTTGTGAGCATGTGAAGAGAGATGGAGCGAACCCGACAACCTCGTTCAGCTCATTCGTTTCCCTTTTCAGTTGAGGCTAACTACGTGCCGTCTCTCTTTTCTTTTTTCCCTCCCTCTCTCTCCCTCTCTCCCTCTCTCCCTCTCTCCCTCAATGCTCTTATTACTACGCTCTTACTCAGGTACTATACTCTCTCTATTTTTGGGTCTCAGGGCTGGGTATTAAACTGTCCTCCTTCTGTTCCCTCTTACCCATCTCCTCATTCCTGGCTTACTCTTTCTTTACCACTCTATCCCAACCTCGCTATAACAGCTTCAACAACAAGATATTCGAAGCTCTTCAATTCCGCTCAGCATTTGCCATTCATCCTCAATCGCTTGAATTGCTTCGGATATCCCGGTTCAACTAGCTTTAGGCCCTGTGCTCGTTAGCTCGCGCCGTGAAAGTAAGTGGTGGACAGGGTTGCTTTGCAGAGACTGGACCCCAACAGCTTCAAATTATTTTATTTTATCCGGGACAGATAATCCCTCCCCTCAGAAGCTACACCAATATTTGTTTAGAATCCATACTAAGCTGAGACTGGTGGAGACTGTGTGAGTATAGTAGCACTGCATTGTCCAAATATTGAGACTTGCAGGTTTCAGCTCACTTCAGCTGAACCCGAGCCTCGTTCATAAACCATTGCTGCCCTTCACCATTGCCTCGATATCTGTTCCTAACAACCAAAACAGTCGGTTATACAGTCCCTTACCTTCAAGATGGCCGACGATGGTCCCCCTCTTATTCGTCCCGTCCCTCGAAGACCCTTCGATCTCAGTTTGACAACTCCTACACCACCAAGCGAGAAGTCGTCTCCTTCAACTCCAGCGCCAGCGCCTGCTCCAGATCCCAACATTGCGCGCTTCCTACAACCAACTCCCGAGCCTGCGAGCGCAGGTCTTAGCAGGCCCCAGTCGTTCATGAATCTGACCTCCTCAACGCTCTTCGGAATCTACTCTCCCACAACGCCCTCTTCGCGCGACCGTGTCTTTGCTGATCGCGATGAACTCGATACACCCTGGGGAACGGGCGCTCAGACACCCATCAAGAGACCTAGCATCGACGATGCTACGTTTGATTTTCTGAAGGATCGATCACACCACATTCGTCGTCGGTCCTCGATTCGAGTTCACGAACCTGCTGGACCTCTAAATTATTCTCCATCTGGCGGTGCTCTAGTATTAAGAGGACTTTTGCTTTTCGTCCTCGGCGTGGGATATGGCGTATTAGTCACATCGCGCTTCCATGAGTCGGACAGTCTTCCGGCTCGTGCTACGTACAACTGGGGTCATTTGACGTTTTGGGGTCTTGCTGGTGTTGCACTGGGCGCCCTGTTCCCTTGGTTTGATCGAGTATGGGAGAATTCGTTCTGCGAGAATGGGGATGAAGCTGTGTTAGAAAACAGTGCTTCAGCGAAAGATGACGACCCAAGCACTGACTGGGCACTTGCTGTCCGCGCTATCGGTGCCTTTGTCGGAATTGTCTTCGCGATTGTAAGTCAGCCAACGACAAAGCCATTGTTATGTATAACTAACATCCTGCAGCGCAAAGTGGCCTGGGCGTCCACCCTTCAGGTGTCACTGACCTTGGCACTTGTCAATCCCCTCCTGTGGTGGCTTATCGACCGCTCCAAGCCTGGTTTTCTGCTCTCAGCTGCGGTTGGACTCGCAGGGTCGGTTGTGCTCCTCGGCGTGAACCCAGATATGATGCCGGCGCCTACTCAGGTTCCTTTCAGGCATTTGGTTAATGCCACGATGGCAAGCGATGGAGATATGCCCATTCTCGGTGGACTCGCCCAGCAGAAGACACTTGAGACGGGCATGTGGATGTTGAGTGTGCTTTTCTGCAGCTGTGTCTGTTTTGGAAACATTGGCCGTCGACTTACCCTCGGACCATCGACAACAGCCAAGGGACGCCGGGCTGGAGTGAGATGATGGCGAGCGAGGAGTTGATCTAATGTGCAATCAGCTGTATTGGTCTTTTCACATTCTGTAGCATGATGTGTCTATGATATCCTTTTCGTTTGGGCAACAATCATGGGGAGGTATATATATTGGCGGGTTTATTGGACAATGGGAACGGGAGGCATGTGTATAAATATCGAGATTGGATAAGGGCAATTTGCAGATCATAATGAATGATATGATGCTCAGTCTACCGATATGGTCTGTTTGTGACGACAACTATCCTGCTCCTCTGTTCCCCTCAATAGAACAGCAAGAATAGGCTAGGCTTACATCGCTAAGGAATGATAATGCCATTTCATTTTACGTTTCAATTTCCAAAGGGAAACTCACGAATCTTTCGCGATGTATTGTTTCTTTTTATCGTTCAGATACCTGGGCTGTAGGAATCCAATCTGCTGAACTAGCCATCTCGTACTATAGAGTTGAGCCTCCATTGGCCCAGCAAAGAATTGGATAGATACCTTTTGTAAACTTTTGCCTGATCTTGTTCTCTCTACCTTTTCTTTTTCGAGTCCTGAGTTGTTTCCCAATGTCAAACCAAAATATGTTCGCCCTTTTACTCCCATCATGGATAAACCCTGTAACGACCGACAATCATCGCGTGACGCACGTCCTACAACGTCATTCGTGTATCAGATCCAGAGCAGATCAGATCTAGTTTGCGCTGTTGATCGCCTCCTTGACGGCTGCTGATTTTTCTTGGATAGCGGAGCCAAAATCAACGTTGGAAAGGCCGAGCATGACGAGCATACGAGGATTTTGAATCATCTCGTTGATTGTGATGGTACGTGTGCAAACGTCGGTGTAGGAAGCGAGGGCAGCTTCAGAACCAGAAGCGACTGTTACAAAGAAGATAGTGTAAGCCCAGGTACACTCTTCCATAGAGGTCAGCAATAGGATAGCTTCTGCTACTCACCACCTTCGTTCTTGGGGATTTGCTCAGGATGCTGGACCTTTCGACCAGCAGCAATGTTGTCCAGCTCGGTCATGATATAGTGAGATCTCTTGACAAAGTCCCAGACGTGGAAGAGGCCACGGTCAACATTGGGGGGAGTCCATTGAGAATGAGATTCAATGGCTGTGATGAGGTCTTCCAAGCGGGCGGTGATGGTCTCCCGTTGCTCTGCGGTGGGGAGCTGAGAGATGGTGTTGGAAGACATGATGAGCGTGTGAGTGTGAGTACATGAAGTTGATAAAGATAAGATTAGCTTGCAATTTAGAAAAAGGAGAGGGGATTGATAAATAAAAAGGTCAAGGGAAGAATCAACCGAAAAAGAGGAGAAAGAAAAGAGAAAGCAAAAGCCAAAACGTAGCATCAACGTCAGAAAAAGCACCTCAGCTTCCCCGCTGCATCGAGTGTCGTCTGTCCAATTGCCTCTTTACGCAGAGCAAAGCAAAAAACTCCATTTCCTCTCTAAACCGTCCCTAGTACGTCAGGGGCCTCTCAAGGCTTTTATTGTATCTCTTGTTATAAACGTTACCGCCTGCAAGGACTGAAGTTTGGGGCGTCTAGGCCATTGATCGGTCAGAGTAACATCGATAATACTTTTGCTCAAAACGCTTGAGCTCGAATGAGGGGGGATAAGCCCTAGACTTCTCCGGTTCTTCTCAGTTTGCTCGGGGACGAGAAGCTTTCGTGAGCCGGGGAGCTATACGAAGGGTTGAGACGTTAAGCTTATGCACAGAGAAACCGTTTCTAACAAGCTCAAGCTCAAGGGAACGGGAATGGCATGTGACGATGGAGTCAGTAGACGGAGGAAGCCGTTGATGAATAACTGATTTGCCTGGATAGACAGACAGAAATTAAGATGACATTAAAAGTATTAATCGTATTTACTAAGAGAATAATGCTCATAGGCAGAGAGATTCTAAAAGGAGGATCAGATCAGAGTGAGCTTAGTTCCGCTATTGTGGGGAGGTTGAATTCAGGGTCCTAATTATAAGTTAGAGCTCGAGGTTTGAGGTTCGAAATGGGGCTCTTGTTAGTTATCGAGTTGGCAGAGAATCAACATATAGAGTAGAAGCAGAAAATGGCCGTGTGATGAATTACCTTTCTTGGCAGTCATTTTCACACATGATCAGTCTTGATGAAAAGCTCAGCCTAAGGAAAAAAGTCATATTGACTATTGACTAAGCGGAACAATCAATGTCATTCGTCATCGCCAAGGGGCGGGCTCTCAACAGCGACAACAGAGCAAAGTCAGTCCTGATTCGGGAACCAAGAAATCGGAGATGGTCTAGAACAATTGGAACATTTTGCGAATGCGAACCGATCTAACTAATTTCGAAGGAACAACACTATAAGTAAGCGTCATCCAAAGAAGGGTCCTGGGGTACGGTTCCCTAGCTCATGACGAGAAAAAAAGGGCATTCCAGAGAACAGGTACAACAAGTCATGACAGTCTGCCAAAGCTTGATCACGTCTGGCGGCTAATCAGCCAACAGAGAGAGATGTTGCTTGCCTCTCATAATCACTGGTATGGAAGTCCGTTCACACCTTACTTGAGCACGTTGTCAACTCGTGTACCGTACCCCCGTACCATGCGTATGATGTGCTGTGCAGCCCCGGAAAGCTGGAAACGTTGTGTGACTTGACGGCTGCAGCAGCAGAGAACGAGAACGAGAACTGTTGCTTGTCTCGCTGTAACAGGAAATCGTTGCCAGGGAGGCTGAAAAGTTGAGGGAGAGGATTGGCCGCATCTCGATCCGGGCCGCCACACCCTCGAGACTATTGGATGACAAGTGCAAGGCTTGAGAGAAACGATGATGCGTAGATTGGCCCGACCCAACGCTTTGGACTGTTGATGCCGAGAGTAGAGACTGAGATCTGTGATTGAACAGTACCCAACTCTCCCGTGTCTGAAGAAGACACATTGCTAACTGGCAATAGAAATGTAGATCAAATCATTTTTGCCTCCAAAGATTAGTTATTCAACAAGGCAAATACACACAAAAAAAGAGATCGTTGGCATCATGACCACAGCCCATCATGGATCCTCCGCGGGAACCCCCCCCCCCAGTCTCATATGACGCCAACGACTATCTTTTTTGAGCCTCTTTCAAGTCAAGTCAAGTCACGACACTGGCCCTAGAACCTGGACTAACTAGCTGGAGTTTCTTAGCTCTTACTGTGCATACGCCAGCCCTGCCAGGACCTAGAACCTAGGACCTAGAACCTGTCCCTCCCAATTCTGTCTCTCTGTCCAATAGCGAGG
Organism: Fusarium sp. NRRL 29148; assembly: GCA_013759095.1. Lineage (NCBI taxonomy): Eukaryota > Fungi > Ascomycota > Sordariomycetes > Hypocreales > Nectriaceae > Fusarium > Fusarium sp. NRRL 29148. Next base: position 38,738 of record JABSTL010000402.1, read on the forward strand.
CTCTCACTTTAGACGCGAAGCTCCATTTTGTCTCGGAAGCTGCCAGCCCGTTTTTATTGTTAATGGCGGGTTTCCCTCTCAACTATTAAGTAGCGTCGATGTGCCAGTTGATTCACCCGATGGCCGTTGCAACTGCGGCGTTGTCTCGATCGTCCTCGTCAACCAGAATCTCTTTTCCTCAAGAGAGAGAGAATCGACAACGACACCCCTTTTGCGATAACCCCCGACTCGCGCGCGCGCGCGCTGTATTCCGGTATCCGCGGACGAAAAGAGGAGATTGTCCTGTTCATACATACACGAACAAGAGCAAAGATCGGCGACAGATGCGAAACTGGGGTCCCTCTCCCTCTCTCTTCTGCCCGCGGGGACAAAGAGGTCTTGATCGCGTACCGTCTACATCTCCAATGCTACTACAGTACCTACATCGATCTTTCTACTGAGAACCCTGCCCTGCATCGCGATCTGCGATACTGGTCTCCATGGTAATTGGTCATGCTTGCGCTTCTGGAGGGCAACTTTCAGCTTTTCGGTTACGCTGTGAAGAGGAGTGTAAGTTTTCCTCTGTCTGCCTGCTTGTCTCAATTCTCTCAGCTCAATCGAGGTCCCCTCACCATCCCAAATATTGAATATTGAATATTGAATCTTGGATCTTGGATCTGAACGGGTTTCTTGGCCCCATTGAGCTGGGATGTTTTATTTTAGGTTCATCCTCCCATGCATCCCCTGTTTCGCAGCACAGGCTACAGCACAACGCACCACAAGACAGCACTGCATGGCACAGCACAGCACAGCAAAAGCAGGGAATTAATATGCTCCCGTTTATCGAGCTGAATGAGGGGGTTTATTAGGGGCTTTAGGTTCCGGTTACTGCTGCACAATGGCGACCAAAGTCTATCTATCCGGTGCTCTAAATAGATTACCATTCGAAATTCGACAACGCTTGGTGTCTTTGCCCCGAATGTTCCACGGTAGTTACTGCTATTGGCTTAGATTTGGTGTTTCGGCCTCCACGTCATGAGTCCATGAGCCCCCGGCCTGCCATCGTCATCCGTTTTTGTCCTGTAAGACACAAGATGATACTGTTATGTGACTCGGGAGCTTCAGGGTACGAGTTCTTGTGACTACTTGACTGCCTTCATTCCTGTGTGTCTGGGTGTCCTTTAGCCTCAGCTTCAATCACCCGAGCACAGTATTTCCATGACCGTTTAAACCCTGAGATGAGTTTAGACTGGAGGAGTCTAAAAACTCGTGATATACGCAGGGTCCTCCCAAGTTCTAGGGGACCCTCTTCTGTCCAAGGTAGTTAGCAGGTTACTAGGTGCTTACTAGGAACAGCCTAGTGCTAAAGTTGGAAAAATCTACAACATTTCCCAGTTGTCAATCAGTCCATCCTGCCATCCTACTAGGCTGTTCCGAAGTATTGTATACCTATCAGAGACTAGGGCCTCTCCACCAAGTTTCTTGATATATTTTGTATAGAGACAAGACAAGTAACAACCGCTTCCCTCCCACGCCCGATCGCTCTTCTCTTCTCTTTCCTTCTGATTTGGTTTGGTTCGGCTTGGCTTCGTTCGGCTTGGTTTAGTCTAGTCTCGACTCGACTCGACTCGCCTCGCCTTGTATCTAGTTGCTTCTATTCTTCATCTTATTGAAACTGTGACGCCTATGATTTTGTCCTCTTCCTTTATCTTCAAGCATGTCTCCCTCCTCTTCACTTATTTTACAATGGACATGAACAACTTGAGCTGAACTGCCAAGTTCCTCTTGTTTCCCATTTGGGAGCTCGTGTCTCTCTCTCTCTATCGTACAAAGGTTAGCCCTTTTACATCGACACCCCCGAGCTAGACTCTTGTCTCTCCGCGTGCCTCTAGAATTGTCCCCGGATTGGTAAGTCTCTCTGGTGTATGACGATCTCTATATTTTGCTGCACCTCATCTTCAACAACCCTCTATCCTTGTCGACGTATTCTATTTCGGCACTACGGCTTGAAATAGAAGACCCCGTCTTTCTGCTTTCCCCCTTTCCCATTTCTCTCTCTCTTATTTAGCAAGCAGCCCCCCAAGGATAGTCCGTCTGTTCCATTCTCGTAGTCTACACTACACAGTACAGTAC
>JABSTL010000404.1:0-28796 GCA_013759095.1 Fusarium sp. NRRL 29148
AAAGACAACCTTGCCTATCAAGGGCAATAATTGGACTGCTGTACTGTAATTCGTCTCATCGTACTACGTAGCATACCCTGTCCAATCAGGTCGCGTTGGTGACCCCCTTTTCAGCCTCATCTGACAGAAGGCCTGGACCCTCGGCGGGCAGATTTCAGTGGTTATGCTTACCTCTATTGCTTGTTGGTTACGGGCTAGCCTGAGCTTAAAAGACACCAAGAGTCCTGTCTGCCTGCCTGTCTGAGTAAACGGCCAGGTACCATGCCATGAACTATTTAGCCAAAACCGAACAAACCTGGTGCTGTCAGTACCACGCGCCCAACGCCCGCCGCCGCTTCTCGGCGTTATATCGCATTTAACTACCAAAGATCCTGGCGGTGTTTTTTGAGTTGAAAAGAAAAATATCCGCTAGGGGATCGGGTTTGACACTTTCTCATTATTTGTGCCTCATTTTATCCCAGCGCAATAATGCATGGCGCCCAGTCCAGACTCTGACGATAGATGAGTCTCGGCGAACCTTGGCGGGGGCCAAGATGGGCGGACTTTTGGCTCAAGATACCAAGCAGAGCAAATGGCGTTCGCTCTAAGCGAGGCCACTGGCTCTTGTTCTAATAAAGTCCTTCGTGGCGGTGATGGCTTGGTTTGTAGTGTATGTAGCTTTCCTCGAGGCTTGTCACGATTCAGAGTGACGTGTGATGACCTTGGACCTGCCAAGTTGCACTAATCACTTCAACTGGTGGGTTTCTGTGGTCCATTCCTTGGATCAACAGGTCACGGAACTCTTATCTGTCAGAGTCTTGACCTCGTGGTTTCGGTGACAATTAAGCTTAGCATCAGGGTTTGCCGTAGGACGAGTAAGTCGATTGGGCATTTGGTGATTGGGCTCTCACCGTATTATGATTATGATTATGATGTACTCTGTATAGTGTCATGATCAAGGATACCAGGCAGAATAGTGATAATATCGATGTCAACGAATGAATGAACGTGAATATTAGTTTATCCTTTGCTGAGCCACCACATTTGACGATATAGGGTAACGTGTTAACAACCCCTTTATCTGGATCAACCTTGTCGGCTGGACGGGTAGATCGGCGACACTTGGGTTATGCCATGATCCGATTACTGGGGCTGGCAAAAGGTCAGAGTCACAATGGCACAGGCTCGACAGAATAACCACGACGAGATTGCTACACAGCAATATCATATCTGGGAGCGGGAGACCTGTCGAGCCAATCATGGCGGTTCAAGGGATTATGATGCGATGGTTAACACAAATAAGCATGCAGCCACCGAGCGCCAAGCTTTTTATCGGGCTGCACGGTAAAAATTTAAAAACAGAGACAAAAAGCTTCGCCCGCTGAGGGAGGGAGGGACAGAGTTCACCAAGTGAGCGTGTGGCGTCAGCCGAGTCATTATGGACAGGGATCTGAACGGACAGATCGGCACGCGAGAATTAGAAATATGGAGAGGCCCTGTCTAGCGCGACACCTTAAGTCCTTAACAGCACATGGGCGAGCTTCGAGATGCCGATATATCCAGATGGTGACATTGGTTAGACTCCGCCATGACGATTACGGCCTATTTCCTACCACTATTGTTTCGGGGCGTATTGCAACACAACTTATACGACTCACAGTGACTAGAGCGACAACTACGCAACAGCAAATCGCCTATTCACCATCACCTCTCCCTCTTGGCAACAGAAACCTCGCTTCTCCTGTCCGCGGTTAGCGGCCTCTTAGCAAAAAGCCGAGACAAATCCTTGATCCACCCGGCACCGCGAACACGCCCGGGAATAAGACTCTGAGTGAGGTGTGCCTCAGATAATGCCATTGCAATGGTAATCAGAACCAGAAACGCCCATTTTTGTTTCCGCTACGTACCTCTAGACTACCCCTGCAAAGCCAAAAAGCCAAGACGGTTGCGACGGCATCTCGCAACCATACCAAGACCACATCTCGCAAGCCACGGGCTCCAATTGACGGCCAACCATGTGTCCACTGTCCTCTTTTGCGGGCTTAGGCAGGGTCTACCTGGACGCTGAGCACATTATCTCCTCCTGATGAGCGTCGCTGCGGCCTCGGGATTGGAAGACGCGGCTACTTCCTCGTCACTTGTTGCTTGTAGGGACACGCCCCAGGGCGGAATGACACCCGTGCCAAGCAAGTGGCTGACAACGCTTAAATTCATGCTTAAACCAGGGCGTTTCCCTTTGCTCGAATGAGAGGCCGCCTGACCCAAGGTACCACCTGCGCCGAGCCCTGCCCGATCCGTCTTGGCAGTTGTGAAGGAATCAGTATTTTATTAATTGGGCGACTCGTAAAGTGAGAAAACGCCATTGTCTTTTCCGCGGGCATAGACAATTTCCATGGCATCAGTGACAGTATTCTTGGCGGCATCAGCTACTTAAAACCAGGCAGTTTTGTTCAACCACACAAGCATTGGCACTCTACACAAGACGCTTCACGAAAAACAACAACAGTGCTGACTGACAAGGCTTCCCGCCGAGCCTTGGTACATAATCCTCACAATCCATCGTTGTTTCATCAACATGGCAATGTAATTGGAGCGTCTCGCCTGTCGTATTCCATCCTTGGTACTTGGCTGGGTTACGCGTTAGTGTGTACCGTCCAGAGCCGATTTTCCGAGCTCAACCCTCAGACGACCAGCAGCTCAAATGGCCTTCCTCTCGCGTCAATTTCAAACAAACATGGGTCGTCGGTGCATGTAATGTCTGCACAGTCACTTCAGTACATTGCATCTTGGCTCTGTGACACAGCAGAGTAGTATCCATATAGGCCAAGCTTTAGACAAGTCTGAAAAAGCAGGGAGTTGGAGGCTTGAGCACTGGCACAAGACGCATGGCATGGCATATGATGTCGATCCTGATGCGTCAAGTCTCAGCACTCAAAACATCCAACTCCCGTTCCAGCCGAGGGCGGTGACAATCAACAACTTACAGAGCAGTACACTACACACAGATCCAGTGGTTCACAGGGAGAGATGGTTATCCTTACAGCACATGTAAAAGGGCCGTGGCTCTAAAAACACACCGAGACAGAGACGAGACATCAACAAACGCCCAGCTCGGCACCGCGGCACAGTCGACGTCATGTCCTGGGGACGTGGGGAATGGGGGACTTCCATTTGTCTCCAGCGGGGCGAAACCGCCGATTTTCCCGAGTTGACCTCATCTCAGGCCTTCCTGTCCACTGTAACTGCTACATTGAGAGCAGTACAGAACCCGCTAATGGTCAAGATCTTGATCACTGGAACCCGTGTTACGTGTACTGGACAATCATGAGCTTTCGTGAGAAGAACAAGCATTGGGCTAGAGGCGGGCGCCGTCGATCTCTCTGAAACCCTTCATCTCTGAATGGCCAAAATAAGAAACCTTCGTAGGAGAATTTAGAAGAGGTAAAAAAAAAGACACACGGATCAGGGTCTGGCGCCTGTTGGAAACAAGCAGTAAACGAGGTTATGCCTAATACACGCATTGATGTATAGTCTAATACCTTCCTTTCTGTTACAAGCCCAAGCTCGGCGGTAAAAGCGAGAACAAGAAGAAGAACTTCTCCCCGGCACTCTCCATTTTTTGGTCCCCATAAGCCAGTCAGTCACAGCGGTCAATGCTACCTGTGGTTGCATTTATTTCTGTATGCTACGACACCCACCCGCGGAAGTGCGTGTATCCTAGGTATCACGGCAAAGGGATTTTGAGTGGGAATGCATGACAAAAGCCGCTTTATGACCGTTACCTGACATGGACATGATCGACAAGCCTCGCGCTGGGAGAGGCAGAGGCAGAAAAAGGGCCCCCAAATGAGGCAACTTCGTGGGTCCTTCGGAGATTCTCAAAGGCTTAAGCTTACCTTGAAGATCTCCATCAGTTGGACCCTAAACTTGAGCATGCTGTGGTGCCTGGCAGACGTCATCTCGTCATCAATTGCTGAGCAAAACTTTATTTACAGGCGGCAGACGCCCATCACTTGAGCCGTGCGTGCCGATGGGTGGTGATAATCTTGCTTGTTCTTCTGTCAGAAGAGGAAGTTGTTTAGAAATGCTGGTTTCTGTTTATTTCGAATGGATTTCCATAACTGAACAACGGCTATGACGATGTTGCTGACCATGACCACCTATCTAACTGTAGGTACCTATTATTGGGGTGGCTGTGGAGGCTGATTGCCTGAGATTGAGTGCTTATGAGCGTTGTTTCGAATGAGCCAACATCAACTGGCATGATAGGGTCTCCTGGTAGGTATCGTATATACTATGCGCGCCCGATGACACTGATCTATCTCGCTCAGGCAATTATGTACCGTATTACACGAGCGTAGGTAGATCATTAATCACATCGTCAAGTTTACGTGAAACACAACCAGCAGAGGTTACATCGAGGTTACAGGAAACGGCTCTTGAGCGACAGCAAACAATTCGAGATTGTCTCAGCTGGGGCAGGCAATCAACCTGCGAGGAACTTTTTTACAGCACCGATTATCCCTGATAGTTGATCAGAGGAGACCAAGTGGGCTATAAGACGACAAAGTACATGATCCTCTCCCTTTCTGACACCGGGAACTTTTGAGGAATAACTGATCGATCTTGGCACTTGCACAGGGAAATGAAGTCAGGTCTGGTCCACCGTCCACCAGGACTTGAGTCTGTGCAATGCCATGGAGTATCAAAACCTGATATCTCGTGCGAGCCAAGACGCTTTGAAGCTCAGCCTCTTGGACAATCGTAATTTGTGCCGTGACTCAAACCAACCCAAAGTCCCAAACCAACTCAGTTAACTCCTTTTGAGTCGGGAAAAGAAACCCCAGATGATCAAAAGAGCACGACAAGTCCGAGGCTGTTCCCGACAACCCCTAGACTCGGGCCACGGCACTTGGTGCCAAGCCTGAAATTTGGAGTGTTCCAAAACCGCATCATCCGCCAAGGGCTGACGAAACCCAAATAAGGCTCAAAGGACGCAACAATAACACAGTAACATACATAGAACGGGAATTACCTTTTTTTAAGGTTTATTTGATCTCGTGTCATTTATTAAATGAAATGTATCTTTCAAAAGAAGGCATATTCCGCCAGAGACAAAAATGTCTTGCCAATTTCATCGCGAGCCAAGAACCGCTCATCATAATCCTGATAAGCACTGAGGTCTCGCTTAGGAGCATGGCCTCCTCTCCTGAACTATTTCTAGACAAGACCCATCCGACCTTATTCTGCGCTTTGTGCGGTAGGAGGACGTACGTTGGACGATGATGCTGCTTCTCCCACGAGCCGAAAGTTCCGTTTCGTGGCCGACTGTCTTTTATCTTATAACACATGATGAGATTGTTTTTAAATAGCCAACGGAATCTGATATAGCGGTGAAAATGTATGTATCTGATACAGTACACACACACAACGACCGCTCGTAGAAAATTCACCCATTCACGTCCAGGCAGCGAAGACGATCAGCAGCCAAGCTTCAGTGGCTTTTCAATCCCTGCACGGGGCTTTCCAGGAGCGGCCTAATTCAGCCTTCTGATGGGTTCTAGCCCCCGTCACCTGCTGAGGTAATGGGGCCAGAGGAGCCAAGGGACAAGCCTCGCATTGGGGATCTCAGCCAGACAGAGCCAAGCCCAGCTTGAAATAAGCTTGTGAGGGATAATTGGCTTCCTGATATGCTTACTGTTTGCCGCATTGCCGCATGCAAATAAGGGTATCCGTACTTGGGTGGCTTTCAGAGGATCCGCGGTGTTGGGAACCGGAACCGTCACTGTCTGTCTATGACTGCTGTAGTTTGGCTTGGACGGTTTATAAAGAGTGCCACTGACAGAGCATTGCGTTGCATTGCATTGCATTGCAGCATTGGCATTGCGATATTTGCATTCTGGCCGAGTTATTGTTGGTTGGCGCAAGGAATGATTATAGTAGTATTTATGGTTATTCTTAGTGGTGCTTGGCATTTGCCTCTGTGAGACTTTTTTTCTTTCTTTTCATTTACAACTACAGGCCAAACCCAAGGCAGGTCCATCCACTGGAACCTTAGATTGACTCAACATCTTCGGCATTGATCTCACGAGGCTTTACTCTTCCACTTGGTTTAATTTAAATGTTGAGCAGAGTTTTGACTCATGAACTATCGTCGTCTCGACTCGAATCATTTGCCAGACGTTTCAGAGCAAGCTTCTCCCTTCCTACCAACAAATTACGATAGGAACCCCTCAACCCTCGCAGCGTAAATTGTTCATTATATAACTCCTCAATGATCTCGAGCCGTCTATCCGAGTGATTGCGTTTCCCTTGCACCTTCTTCTCGATAGTTTGAAACCCTAACGCTCCATCTCGTATCGATAACGAAAAGACCTCAGACCTCACCTGCACCAGATCGGATACATGGCAAAGGGTTCAGCTCTAATTATACCTACCAAGTATGTCCCCGCCCGTATCACGATACCTAGGACCCTCAGAAACAGCGAAACAATCAAGCCGGTCAGACGGGCGCACCGAAACGTCGCCGACGCACATTAGAATCGCCTGGGAGCGCCTCCCCCACGACTGTATCTCCCGCTCCTGGTAGATTCAGCTAGTCGTTCGAGGTTCCAGACTCTCTGCTATCCTGAGCGCTATCAACGCCAGCGTGTGACGGACTTTTATCATACGGGTAAGCTTCTTAATTCTACGCAGAATAAGCACTGCATTGCATTTAAACCTGCTAGCAACACACACAAGTTCCTCCATCCACGGACACCTCATTCCTGTGCCCATGCTACAACCTACCACTACTGACCCGATAGCCGTGATCTGTCATGCATTTCCCTCCTTCTCACGCCTATCATGCCCTTTCTGGACCCGACCCTGCCCTGGCCCTGCATCGTCATCTTTCCCTAAAGCCCCTTGGTGGTGGGCCAGCTTCAAAAGCTTGTCCTGACCAACCTAAGCTTAGACGAGTCTTAGACGCTCTCAATCTCACCCCTAGGCAGTGCCCATCTACCTACACACCATCCCCTTGACTTCTTCACACCCTCCTTCTTTGCCGTCCTCCGTGCTTCTCCACACTCCCGGCCATGTCGTCGCCGAGTTATCCACCACCGACTTTACGCCTCCAGGCTTCTGATTCCCTTTTCTGACTTGCCTTTGCAACCTTATCTTGCTCTTGGGCCCTCCCTGTCTTCCCGTCTTGTCCGAGGACACGGTTCATTAAACCCTGCTGACCTGCTTCTGAACAACAAGAACAACAATTCTCTCTAATAATCTTTCTTAACTTGACATTCCACTCCAACATTACATGCTCGCTCGCTTCTTGTAGCAAATCATCGGTTTCACCAACTCAACGACAAACGCAGCAAGCCGTGGCTTTCGAGCAACTACAGACTCCTTGATAGGTATGTTTGTCTCCGTCTCAGATCTTGTGTCTTTTTCCTATGCCTCTGGTACTCGGTGCATCCGGCGCAATTCCTCCCAGGTGAGGCGGTTTGGTGCATGGATCAAGTGTCCTGGAAGCACTCGTGGGACCGTTGTGTTCACTAAACCGGGTTTCTCTGGGGCGCCTGAGAGCCGCAATCGACTCTTGTGCGTGTGTGCTTGCTTCTCATGGCGTGTTCCTGATCTGAATCGCAAGCTGGTTCTTGGCTCGAGTTGCGTCAAGTCAAGTCGAGCAGCTACGAGATTGCTTGGTCCATCTTACTACATCCGACGAGTTCATGATGCACATCGCCAAGCGGCAAATACTCAATCTAAGGGAAATTTTAGTCGAGTGGATCATCCACTTAATCGGCTCCGACGGCACTCCCGCCAGGGAGTCGAGCCTCAAACCCCTGGGATGTGGGCTTGGAGTGTGTCACTGTACCGTTGTGTTGTGGTTTCCCTTACGACCTTGTTTTGGGGATTATATATGATCACCGGTGTGCAACTCATATCTTGATTCTATTCCCTTGCAACCTTTTCTCTCTTCACATACACCATACTACTCTACCAAGACACTTGACACCTGCACTCAGACTTGATCTTATCTACTGCTTCACGCATATACATTACAGGCACAAGACTAACAACCCTACTTAGCCTTGTCACCTTACCAAGACCAAACAAACACTTTCATAAGCCCCAACGCTCTCAGGAACGCCAAGAAAGCGAAGGACGAGCCCACTTCCACAGGTGGATACGTGGACAAAATTCCGCTCAACCCTCAGCCCTTGTGGAGACACCTTCGCACATTCTGCTTTCACACGCCCACGCCCTGGCTCGATCTGATCTAGTGGAGTGCCGTGTACAAACAAGCCAGAGCTTGCTTGGTTCTCACAAGGCCCTTATTTATAAAGACGCTGAGAACCTACCCAGGACACTGGATCTGGATCCATCACCCCCAAAACTTCTTTTTAACCTCCCGCCCTTGTGCGGAATATCCTTTCCACATAACATCACATCACGTTACACATCTGAATAATGGAAACGTACCACGGATATGTGCGGACACCCGCCGATGCTATCAGATTATTCGAGGCTTGCCGATTAGGCATTCTGCCCCGTGTGCAACGACGACTTTCAGAGAAAGAGAGACAGTCAATTCGATCTGGTTCGGTTTTTGTTTGGGATGAGCGGGAAGCTGGTATGAGGAGATGGACTGATGGAAAGTCATGGAGCGCCAGCCGAGTGTCGGGAAGCTTCCTGACATATCGTGAGATGGAGGGCAAGCGAGGTGGTGGTTTCAACACCACCCGACGAGGAGGTGGAAAGACCCCAGACTCTGGACGCGGTAGCGACGAGGACCTAGATGACGGGGAGCCTGAGGGATACCGATATAAGGCGGACGGCTTGATGAAGCAATCTTTCAGCATCACTACTTCAACCGGCCAGCATCTTCACCTTATCTCGTACTATTCTCGTCCTCAACCTGGCCAGCCTGAGCTTCAACAACCAACAAATGATCCCAGCTTGCGCGGCATAGTGCCTGTTAAGGGCATGTATCCTGAGTCCAGTATGGGAGAGGCGAACACTACACCTGCTCTAACACGGGCGCCGATGCAGCAGCCTCCCTACATGGTTCCTCAGCCTGGTCAACAACCATATGCTCCCTATGGCCAGCCTGGTTATGGATGGCCTCCTTCTCCAGTCGCTACTCCTCCTTACAGCCATTACGCCGCCCCTTATTCCCACGGTGTTCCTCAGCAACTTCCACCTCACCCCGGCCACCCAGGTCTTCCTCACCCACACTACCACCATCAGGCACCTGTTTATGAGCAGCAGCGTGCTCCTCTTCCTCCTCTGCCCGCCAAGCCCACCTACCAATCAACATCTCCTCACTACTCACACCCTACTCTCCCTAGAGCTCACGACTCGCCTCGAGAGCATCATTTGCAGGCAGCTGCTCCAGCCGCCATGGTGAATGGACCTTCTCGCACTCATCAGGTTGCGCTCCCAGGTCTTGGTGCTGTCACAAATGGCCCTCCAGGATCGTCTCTCGCTGCCATCAGCACCCCCCCTAGCCGCACTATGAGCGTCAGCCCTCCACGCAGCTCTCATTCCGAGGCTCCTGCCACCATATCCAACAAGGCCAGTCTCTCAGCGCTTCTGCACCCTACTCCCGCACCTAGTGAAAGCGGTAGCGTCAAGCCTGGCAGCGCCAGTAGCAGCCCTAGAGCGGCTGGTGCCTGTGGTCTAGAGAAGGGCGGTGTCAGTGAGGACGCAAGAGTCTTGAAAATGCTGGACCGCAAATTTTGCCTTTAAAAACGCGAGGAAGCCGTTTTCAGGGACGTTGAAGAGGATTGGAGGCCAAAATCAGCCAAGGGGTTGCGTTTATCCATCATATGCATTGTCACGGCGTCTTCATTTTTTACGGGGCAGCAACCAAAGGGGGTTGACTGCGATCATTCAGCGTGCTTTTTTATGACCGGGGAAAGGAAGAGAAGAGGTATGAACGGAACGGTGTTTAGGGGTCATACAAGGCAGAGCCATGGTTCAGTGGTGTTTGGGTGCCATTGCAATACCAAATCATGTACATAGTTACTGAACAATGTCAGAAGCATATTGACCAAACTTGACCATCATCATCATTCTTTCACCTGAATCATCGTATCTCTGTATGTTTGAGTGACGTTCCGTCCCAGGGCGTAATACTAGGCCGGCCGACGAAGCTGGTTGTACGTACGCGTTCAGTGTAAGCCAGGTGCGGCACAACGGCACGATGAGGTAAAATTTACAGTAGATTTAAGGTTGCTGTCAGTTGGAGGATAGCGTCTGCATTCCCGTTTATCCGTATCTTTAGCTATTTGGCGGCGCGTAGTGCAGGGCCGCGTCATCCTGACGATGCCGAGATGCCGGGCAGGGTGTGGTACAGATCGTAAAGAACGCGTGAGGGAGAAACTGGGGAAGAAGAGGGAAATGATGCTGCTAAGCCAAAGTAATAGAGGGTGTCGGATAGTTCCAGGCAATCCTTAATTTTACCTCGAAGCCTAGAATTGGGGTTTGCGTATAAGCGCTGTAGGGGTGCGATGGAAATAGGCGGCAATTTAGAGGCCTGGAGGCTGGAGGGGTGGCGAGAGGATGAGGCTATTGACAATAGTTGACAGTGCTATTTACAGACGAGAGACATGTCTTTAAATTGGCTCGAGTTGGGCTCGTGAGATTGGTCTGCTCGTATTGCCTTTCATTGTAATGTTGATTGTGAAGCTATTCGTATTGGTTAGCTTGTCACTGCATGCCAGTTATATTGTGCATGGTTAATAGTCTTGACGACCTCACTTGTTTGATTGTATAATATAGATAGATCTAGAGACTCATTGTAGTCGCATTTGAGTTACTCAAGCAGCCATTGTATTATACCTTAAATAGGTAGTTCATTTCATCCGTGGATGCACGTAATCAGTAGCAGGTCGCGTGTAAGTCGGACTATAGTTTAACCGGCCCGAACCCGATTTGACAGCTGCTGCAAGTGCTACGCTACGCTACGCGCATCAATGGGCAGAATAATCAAGCTTCGCGACGACTGATTGATTGTCTTTGTCCGCATCAATAGAGGACAATGAAATGACAATTCAATAGCTGAAAAACTCCCATCTCGATAATTAATCATCCTCGACTCAACTAAGATTGATCTAACGATAACCATGCTGCTACAGTCCATATAGCAACTCTACTCCAAACTGTCACCTCGATTTGACCTGATCCTTTCTTTAATCACGTTTGCGCCGATACCGTCATGTTCACCTTTTGCCCGCTCCAGGGCGCCCTTTCAGACTCGCACGCTTCGCAATCGCTGCTTGAGCTCGATGGAGGAGTCAAGGTGCTGGTAGATCTAGGATGGGACGAGACCTTCGATGTTGAAAAGCTCAAAGAGATAGAGAAGTATGCCCCCTCCCCCTGCGCATCTGATAGTGACGGCGATGGCTAACAAGCATGCGCTATAGACAAGTAACAACTCTCTCGCTCATCCTTGTTACACATGCGACAGCTTCGCATCTTGCTGCCTACGCCCATTGCTGCAAGAACATTCCACAGTTCACGCGCATCCCCGTGTATGCGACACGACCAGTCATTGACCTTGGTCGCACCCTCATCCAAGACCTCTACACATCGAGTCCAGCCGCGGCGACGACGATTCCTCAGAGTTCGCTTACCGAGAGCGCATACTCGCTAACACAGACTGCGACGACTGCGCAGAACTTACTACTACAATCTCCCACAAACGAAGAGATTGCACGATACTTTTCCCTTATCCAACCGTTGAAATACTCACAACCGCATCAACCTCTCCCCTCGCCATTCTCACCGCCTCTTAATGGCTTGACTATCACCGCCTACAACTCTGGACATACCCTCGGAGGCACGATATGGCACATTCAGCACGGCCTAGAATCTATTGTGTATGCTGTGGACTGGAACCAGGCACGTGAGAATGTCTTTGCTGGAGCAGCTTGGCTGGGAGGTGCTGGAGGCGGTGGCGCTGAGGTCATTGAGCAACTGCGAAAACCAACTGCCCTGATCTGCAGCAGTCGTGGTGCAGACCGAACTGCCCAGACTGGAGGTCGCGCAAAGCGAGACGAGCAGCTGGTCGACACTATCAAGGCTTGCGTGACACGGGGAGGAACTGTTCTTATCCCTGTGGATTCAAGTGCTCGAGTCCTAGAACTCTCATACCTCCTGGAACATGCCTGGAGAACCGATGCTGCTTCTGATAATAGCGTCCTCAAGACAGCCAAGCTATACTTGGCTGGATGCAACATGTCAAGCACAATGCGATACGCCCGAAGTATGCTCGAGTGGATGGACGATAGCATCGTTCAAGAGTTCGAGGCCTTTGCTGAGGGTCAACGAAAGGTCAACGGTGCAAACGATAAGAAGGAAGGTGGCCCATTCGATTTTAAGTATCTACGACTACTCGAGCGCAAAGCCCAGATCGCACGACTTTTAAGTCAGAACCCCGACAATGTATCGACAGAAGGCCGTGTTATTCTGGCCAGTGATAGCAGTATAGAGTGGGGTTTCTCAAAGGATTTGATCAAGGGATTGGCACGAGACTCGAGAAACTTGGTCATTCTAACAGACAAGCCGGGTCTATCAAAGACCGACAAGCCATCTATTGCACGAACACTATGGGATTGGTGGAAGGAGCGCAAGGATGGTGTGTCGGTGGAACAAAACGCAAATGGAGAGAATCTCGAGTTTGTTTATGCGGGTGGACGGGAGTTGGAGATCCGCGAGGCCCAACGTCATGCGCTAGAAGGTGACGAATTGGCATTATATCAACAATGGCTTGCGACTCAAAGACAGCTTCAGGCTACACAGCAGGGCGGAGGTGCAGCTGGACTCGAGGCCACAGCAGATGTCGTTGACGATGCTTCATCCGAATCATCTTCTGACTCGGAAGATGAAGATGGAGAACAACAGGGCAAAGCCCTCAATGTCTCGACTGCTATCGCCCAAGCTGGCCGCAAGAATGTTGTTCTCAAGGACGAAGATCTCGGCATCAACGTGCTCATCAAGAAGAAGGGTGTATACGATTTTGACTCTCGAGGGAAGAAGGGCCGAGAGAGGACGTTCCCTATTGCTATCCGAAGAAAGCGCCAAGACGACTTTGGAGAGCTCATTCGACCCGAAGATTACCTCCGTGCCGAGGAGAAAGAGGAAGAAGGACAGGACCACACCAGCATGGAGGCTGCTGACGACAAGCTCGGCAAGAAACGAAGATGGGATGATTTTGCAAAGACTGGAGCTGGTGCCAAGCGACAACAGAATATGCGCGCTGGTTCTGCTGACGGAGAAGAGGCTGCAGCTGGTGATCATGATGGTTTCGTGCCTGACGAGCTCGATAGTGTCGAGGATATCGAGACCGAGGAGCCCACGGGGCCATGCAAACTCACATATCAGACCGAAACTGTCCAGACCAACATGCGCATTGCATTCGTTGACTTTAGTGGTCTGCATGATAAGCGGAGTCTCAACATGCTGATTCCCCTAATCCAGCCACGAAAGCTCATTCTTGTTGGTGGTGAACGGGATGAGACACTTTCTCTGGCTGAAGACTGCCGCCGAGCATTGGGCGGAGATAGTGGCAACGCGGATGCAGGCAGTGAGCGTTCCGTTGACGTATATACTCCCGAGGTTGGGGTTGTCGTTGATGCCAGTGTCGATACCAACGCATGGGTAGTCAAGCTCGCTGATCCTCTTGTCAGGAAGATCAAGTGGCAGAACGTACGTGGTCTGGGCATTGTTACTATCACCGGACAGCTTCTTGCCACACATCTGAACGAAGCTGCCGCAGCAGACGAAGATGCTGCCAACAAGCGCCAGAAGACGGAGGAAGCCTCCTCAACAACACTCACCAACATGGCCGCGGAAATCCCCTCGGCCACACCAGTTCTCGACGTTTTACCGGCGAACCTCATCTCCGCTGTCCGCTCAGCAGCTCAGCCACTACACGTTGGTGATCTACGTCTTGCTGACCTCCGTCGTGCCATGCAATCTGCTGGCCATGCAGCTGAATTCCGTGGTGAGGGTACCCTAGTTGTTGACGGTACCGTGGCTGTTCGCAAGACCTCCGCAGGACGCGTCGAGGTAGAGAGCGTCGGTATGCCGACTGCACGAAGAAGTACTTTCTACGAAGTGCGTAAGATGATATACGATAACTTGGCGGTTGTGGCTGGTGCATAGAACGAACGTCCATGAATGGTCACAGAAGAAATTGGGGGCGAGGAAAAGAAAAGGAAAGAAAAGAAAAGGAATGGGCGTAATAGATGGGATGCTGGTTTTTGTATTCTACTGAAGAAAGAAGGACACGCAAGATAAGACAAAGGTGTATTCTCTCTGGGGAATGAATTTGGTTACAACGAGCCACGATGGGGTTGGAGATTGCAGAGAATGGAGATTGAGATAGATTCAACAAAGGCATCCAAGCCACTTCTTCTCCATTTTTCCCTTCGATGTTTCTTGTTTTGACTGTAACTTTGACGAATAAGTAAAGGACTGAAGCATATCATGATAAGCCACAAGTGTCGATTCCAAGCACATGCATCTATGAATCTCTATGAGATCTGATCGTTTTATTGATGTTCATCTCGACAGACAGATCTACTCTCTAGTCGTCTCACTTGGTCGGAACGGACCCTGATCAAAGCTCTTCCAAATTAACGTTCATAAATGGTGTGAAGAGCGCCCAAACGCCTAGCAATGCAAGTCTATTCAACCATATCCAAGTGCCCCAACCCCAATTTTCATCTTACAGGCTGCATAGGCGCCATCTCATACTCTCCACCACCATCCGGCCCTCTTCCTCTCACGGCAATACCCATCTCCTCATCAACAGGAGGAGGTTGCGGCGCTTCACCTTCAGCTCCCGTAGCTGGGAGAATGGGACGACCGCCGAAGAAGACGGGCTGCAGCTCGCGATATTGACAGCCCCAAGTTCCGACACCAATACATAGCCCGGATGAGACAAGCATGGTGAACCACCAAGCTCCGTGGCGGGGGATGTGGCCGCTATAAAGGGATGCGATTACGAGGTTGAGAAAGTGGATGGTCAATGCGAAATCGGGCACGAGTTTGGAACGAGCGATGAGGGCTACTATTGCGATAGGACTATAATGTGTTAGTAATGAACGATAGCGGAGCTTCTGTTATTCAAGCAGTAGAACTCACATAATCAACCCGCCATCCAACAGGAACACAAATGCCATGAGCCATCCATGCGTGGTATCTCCCCTCAGTCCCTCCCATCCAAATACAAGCGTCCAGCTAAACCCAGAGCCAGACACAAGCGCCGTAAAGACATTCAGAACCAGTGCAGCGAAGTAGTATATCGCCTGTAGCGTCGCGATCTGGCCTGCGATTTTCAGGGGCGCAAGTTCTGCGAGGGCGCCTGCGCGCGGAGGTTTGCGACGTCGTGGCATTTTGTTATTTTGCGTCAAGTTGTTGTAAGAGGCCAAGTGTAGAGGGTGCAGGAGTCGTCGGTCATCGAAGGGGCATGTCTTGTGAGGGTCTTGTGATGTCTTGTTTGAGCTTTGAGCTTTGAGCTTTCGGCTTTAGCGCATGAACCTTGTATTCCCGGCTCCTTCTCGACTCTTGAAGCTTGATTATTGAAATTAGGACTCAACAGAAGCTGAGGATCAACGTAGAAAAAGAAAAAGTAAAGGAGAGAAGAAAAGTTGGATGCAGGGAATAAGTCGAGTTGCTTGAAGCAAGGGAAGTAAAGGACAATCAAAGGACAGATTAAAGTGCATCAGCCACACAAAGCAAAGCAAAGCATAGCTACCTACCCTGAAACGTGGCTTGTGCTCTGTCCACTAAACCACTTTGATCTCACCGCCCTCTTTTTCTGCCGCTTCTGCTCGTCATAGCGTAACCACAGCGTTAGTACTTGAAGATACACGGCTCATGAGATTTTGTATTCCGTGTGTCCCGCCCTCAGTCACCATCACCAATTAACTCTCTCGCATAAAAGCCACAAAAAATAACAAACACGCAATGGGTTTCTGGCCATTCTCAAGCGAATCCCGCGCTGATGCCATCCGCTCCGGCGACGCGATACCAAACCGTCAAGAGCGCAAGATCTGCTGGGCCGCCCGCGATGCCTACTTCAACTGTCTAGACGCCCACAACATCGTCGACGCCACCAAGGATCCATCAGCGACAAAGAAGGCTTGTCCAGTCGAGACGGCGGATTTCGAAAGGGACTGTGCAGCTGCTTGGGTCAAGTACTTCAAGCAGTGGAGGGTTGCCGACATTCAGAAGAAGCGACGCCTGGATGAGTTGAGAGCCCAGGGTGCACAGGAGATGACGGTCACGACGAGCTTTGCGCCAGAGGGCGGTGCTGGGGAGAAAGGCAAGGGCGTAGGCGATATTCAGGCCATGTTGGACAAGAAGAAGTAAAATGGCCTGGAGCAATAGGACGATGGATGAACGAGACAACGGACCGACACGGAAAAGGAAAAAGGCTTCACAAGAGGCCAGCACTTGTTATACATATTTGTATTATATCACTGTAAACTACCACAATACCACCAACTCACACCCCAAAAGTTACAGTCACAACTGCAATTGCAATCGCACTCACTGTACCACCTTCACATCACACAACACACCATGCCCATTCCTCCCAATGAGCCAACTCAAGTCTTTATCCTACCAAATCTATCTATTCCTACTACCTAAGCCGCTGCCTGTGCAAGCCCTGCCAGCCGATGAAACCCCAAGAGAGGACAATAAGTATATGACAAAAACGAGATATCATGTAAAAAGGGGGGCCAGTCAACAAAGAATTGATTAACGACCAGAAGAAAAGTGAATTAAAAAAACAGACCGTAGCGTGCTAAGCGTGGTGGTATCATCCATATCTTCTTCTTTTTTTGACAAAGGAACCATATCTGCACTCGCTCTAGAGACACCGACCGCCCTTGAACCTGACGATACGGACGGCTCACCCACCCACCACCTTTCCGAGTGCTTCTCTGCTTCGTGGCTGACAAAGGAAAATGTGACTGAAATAAAAACTTACTCTCATAGGCCGAGGCAGAGTCCAGGATGCCAAAGATGTTGATTGACAGAATAACAATAAGGAAATAATGCAAGGCTGGTCAAGGAATGGTCCAGCATAAGAGTATGATAAGAAACTGAATAAAGGGGTGTCGCCAGGTGTCTCGCTTTTCTAATGCATCATTGGTGGTTGGCGATGGTTCCGTCGCTCGTCAACCTTGTGTATGTATCTGCGTCGTTCGCTTTCTTAATCGTGAATCCATCTTTATCCTCCTCGACAAACCGGCAAATGACTCCTTGGTTTGACCTTGGTCGCAACCTAAACTACCAATCGTACTCCATTGTCGTCTGTCCCATCCTTCCTTGGTAATGGCGGCAGCTCCTTGTTGAGACTATCGATGCTCACTCTCTGTCCTTGGTTGACGGGACCTGTGCCATTGCTCAGACCTGCATAGCCACTATCTGCGCTTCCGGGTCCAGCATATCCTGACTTGGGAGGAGTTGGGGGCGGTGCTCTCGTCGGAGGCAGGCTCTTGTTGAGGTCTTTAGAGGTTCTCGGAGGCTTGGCCTCGGTGTCGTCGCGGCCATTTTCACCGGCCTCCTGCACCACCGGCAAGATAGGCTCATGCTGCAAAGAATCACGGTTGTCCCTAGAAGTGCCGGTAGTCAAGACTCGGTCTGGAACCTGGTTCTCGGTATGTCCATGCCTCTCAGAGCGCTCAGCCTCCTTGTTAGCCCGTTCGAGCGTTTCCTGAGCTTCCGGAGATCGTGGGCCAGGTGGTGGAGGTGGCACATGGGTTGGTGGAGGTGGAACGGCCTGAGACAACCTGCGGCGAGAATTCCAGCTTGACACTCTGTTTTCTGAACGTTGAGATTCAATCATTTCCTGGTGTCTCCTTTCGGCCTCTCTGTGAGCCTCTTCGGTGGACATGGTGACACCTTCGATGAAATGGTAGAACCGGTCACCATACTGGTCAGGTGGTAATGCTGAGATTTGGGTCTTGTCACTGGATAAGCCCTTCCAGAAGTGCTCAATCTTTTTGATGATTCCATACTAAATCATGTCAGTTGTCGTCGGGTTCAGCCTTGATGCAATACTTACGTGAGTGAGACAGTCGATGACTCCGAGATAGTAAATTTCATCCCCTGGAGTGTTATCTTCATGGGTCGCCCTAAAACCACCGTCATCCTGTCCAAATACCCATCCAGGTCGATGTTGGCCTTCTTGCAACTCATCAGGCATCTTGTTTGCTGACTGGCCCATGGGTACTGGTCGCTCCTGGCGAATCATCTGTCTCAGTTCCCTAGCCTTACGTTGGTTTTCTAATTTGGATGGTGTGCGAAGGAGGACCGAGTTGGGCTCGTCGTCGGGAGACTTCTCACCACCAGGGTTGAAAACTTGTAGTGTCTTGTCACGAAGGTTCTCTTCATTCCCTCGAGAGACATCATGTATGCCAACCAGTAGTGAGTAGTCCATGATCTTCAGTCTCTTCAGCAGAGCAACATCCCGTTGTAGTTGCTCAAGGAACATGCGCTTCTTCTGAATACCCAACTCGAGGCTCCGCTGTCGCCTCAGCCAGTTGAGATCCTTCAGGGTCGCCCTGGGATTTTTCTCCAAATCCTCTTCCCTATAGTCTCGACCAATAGTAGAGCCCTTCAGATCGAAAGTGGTGTGGATATCTCGGTGTGGGGGAAAGAGGTTGTTCATCACAACAAAGTGAATCTTTTTTCCATATGGCATCTTGACTCGATGGAGGCCGTAAAACTGTGAAAGAAGCATGTTGGGGTTGTCTTTAACATGCTGGTAGTATTCTTTAAGGATCTTGCGAAGAAACTTATGTTCAGCATGGTGGATGGTCTTGATGATATACTTGTAATCCCGTGAGAAGTAAAAGAAGCTTCCGCTCTTGCCAGGGGATCCCAGCTCAGAAAGGATATACTTGCCCGTGAGCGACATCAGATAATCGGCAGGGTCCAGGCGGAAGAGAGCTCGGAGGCGACGAAAAACCCAAGGAGCGTAGTCCTTGAACTTGAAATCATACTTGGCAGACGGCACCAGCTCGTTACCTGCGATGTCAAATGTCGACTTCTGCTTAGTCTCAAAATCGGCATCTGTCAACTCTCGGTCGAGCTTGGCATTCGTCCTCGAAACCGAAACACGAATACCTGTAAGCATGTTGTAGGCCGTCTCCCAGTTGGCGTGATTCTCGTCAACCTTGGTACCAACAAGCACACGATCGTCATCCTCCTCCTCCTTTCTCCTCCTCTTGCTAGCTCTCTTTTGTCGCAATGCCTCTGCCCAGCGAAGAGCATCCTCATCTGGTACAATCTCATCCCGTGGTCCATCCGACTGCATTGATCGAGTTGGCCTCCTACCCATACTCAACGAGGGTCGTCGGCCACTTGAACTTCCAGCATTAGTAGGGGAGAAGCGGCCACTAGCTTGAGCTGTATCCATTCCGTCTTTTGATCCGCGCCCAGGCACGTATTTTGGTACATCGAGGGTATGTCGTTGCTTGAGACCAGGGGGTGCTTGTAAGTGTCCTGTTGATGAGGCTGCTGCGCTTGACGGGTTATAGGTTGGTGGTGATGACAATCGATGTGTACCATTTGTGCGAGGGTGCAGTGCCTGCGCCGCATCGGTGTTCGTATTATTATTCGCCGAGAGAGCAGTTTGTGACTGCGAACCGCGCGGCTCTACAGGGAATGGAGAAAGTGAGAGTGTGTGGTTTCCATCAAAGCTCCTGCTTGGGGGTTTCTCAGAGGTTCCCTCTGTTGTTTGGGGTTCCGAAGGTAAGGGCTTTGATAGTATGTTGTTTTGTTGATGATTATTGGTAGAGGCTGTGTTGGAATTGATGCCATTGGTATCGGATGAGTGTTGGTGTGTACGGTCGACTAGGTTCGCTGTGCCATTAGGCATGGGCTGCTGCCCAAACTTGCCGACTCCATTTACATCGTCTTGTTGGGTGTGAGTAGCCGTGGCGGACATGCCGTTTGAATTGGAGCTCATGCTCGTGGGCCGCGTGCTGTTACTGTTGCCATTCATAGGCGCCGGTGTTGAGTCGGAGACGTCGGACGCGTGCGTGGAGGAAATTGAGCTCTCGTCAAAACTCTCATTGATCGTATCGGATCGAGTGTGGCGGATAGAACCCCCATTCACCCTCTCCTTGCTTACGAAACCGAACTGGTTCGTGGGATCAAGGTTGAGGATATCGGGGTTGTTGCTAAAGATTGTGGAATTGTCCTGATCGGAGAGAAACGATGGCATTTCGAGCGGGAATGGGAAGAACTCGCTGGAGGCCAAGACCAGCGAGTGCTGACGCGGTAGATGCTGCTAGGTGAAGTGATGCTATTTCGAGCCTAAATCGGGGGTTGTGGATGTGATAATATCGTCGAGACGTCGTCGGGCTCTGCAATCACTTGGCTTCCAGTCGCAGTGGTTCGCTCTCACTAACTCTGGGATGAGTATTAACGTTGCTGGTGGACAATGGGCGGTAGAGACGAGAGAGAGGGAAATTGGTTCGAGGGCCTTGCTGGCTGGGCGCACGGGGGGATGCTTGGCGGGTCGACCAATGGGCAGGGCAGGGACACCACGCTGGGGTGAAAAGTCCAGGGAGGAAGCGAAAGCCCAGGCGAAGTTGAAGCTGTAGATTAAAAGGGCTAAAGGAGTTGTATGAAGATGATTGCGATGGGAAGCGGTTTCGTGTATCGAATTCCCAATTAATGTAGTGTCGAATTAGATCGAATTCTGGGTGTGAGGTGAGGTGAGCGACGGAGACGGAGAAGAGAGACGGAGGATGGATGGTGTGGTGAGGCTGGGAGAAATCTGGGTGGGAAAAAGTGACGGAGGCCTGGGCTTGTTCTTTCAGCAGTTGCAGCAGCCCCTTCCTGTCTTGCCTGGCATGTACCTAAAACTGGAAATGAGGCGTCTCTCTGTATGTCCTGTACTTCGTAAGGAAGAAGGGGAAAGGAGATGGTACCCAATGGGATAAAGGATGGGGGGGCCACCCGGGATCCCGGCTGATATGGGATGTGAGGATTGGTGGACGGTGTGACACCTCAGGTTCTGTTTTACTGGGCACAGCGTATTCAGGGCTATCTTTCAGTGCACTCCACCTACTGAAGCAATGCAACTGTGCTGTGGTCCCACGCCAGATGGGCTTGGCTTGGGGCTTGGCAGACGGCCCTGGAAACCCGTCTCCCGCCCGTCTGATGCCGCTGCTACTATTTGTCGATGGCTTGCAATATTGGCGTCTAGCTCTTGTATTTTGGGAGATACGGGTTAGAGAAAAGATACACGCCATTGAAACAATTTGAGATGCCATGAGAAGTGCCGGTCGGTTGTGGTGTTGTCAGATTTGACGATCTGTGGCCATAATCATCCTCCTTATCTCGCCAAGGGGTTGTTAACATGAGAGAACAGCCAACTTTACATACAGTACAGTACAACACACAACATTAATTATAGCCCAGGCTTTCTCCATGATTCAATACGATCTCCCTATTTATTGACATCCTTGTCATGAAGCATCAATCAGTGCCCGTCTCATTCTAGGTTTGCTTCAGAAGTCGAACAGTGGGTAACGAGTTATATCTCGACTCATGTCTCTTCAACATGAAACTTGTGGTCTTCAAGCGTTGAGTCTTCCTCTGTTATTTAGAGAACAGCTTCAGTAATTTGATGTTGATTCAGCTGATCCTATTTCAATATGGTTCGGATGCTTTAAAGGCTCCGAGTGCTTGTTACTGGCTATTAAAGAACCTTGTAAGTCATCTGCAGCCATTGGATCCCGTCAACATCAATCACCCCAGGCACCGTTAACACAGCCACGGGGGAGGGGGGGTCAAGATCCACTCTCCCCATCTCTTTCAATCTCGTTGTCGTGGATATGAAGACCAAGCTACGGAGTACCTAAGGACTAATCTGTTTACTCTTCAGCTCAACTTGAATATGAAATAGTGAGAATGATTTGTAAGTGGCAACATATTATCTTGGTGGTGTTTCTTCAACCTAAACGCACCATTCAACTAATGGCAACTGATCGTCGTTTTGGCTGATATGTCGATTTGCAAGATCGGCGCCATTCTCTCATGTTCCAAGTCCCAAGACATTTATTCCTGTCCCTTGTTTTTTGCCTTCACCGCTAGCTAGCACATTCCGTCATGGCCGCGACCCTTATGACACCAGCGGTGTTTATGCGGCTGATCTACCATCCAACATCAGTGCAGCGTCCAACATCCGTCCATACTGTGATAATCCCGCGGCTTTAACATCCGACATGTTTCCGTATTCAGTATGGAGAGCAATATACCAGTGTCTTTGGTTTTGTCAATGTTGATTGAGATTTTGATGGCTCTGAAGGGGTCTCGCTCTAAAGACCGTGTGAATAGCCTAAGCTGTCACTCAAAGCTCGTATCATGGACATGTGCGTTTCCTGTAACACGTTGGAGCATCGTTATACATTATACATAACTTAGGTTATCATGCTGCACTCACAACCAATCCTCATCTTTCAGTAACTATCAAACTCGTCACGAGAAAGCCAAGCTCATCATCTTACAACGTATAAAACCCAATATCTAACCAAGCTCTTCATTCTCCACAACATCTCTTATACTCTTGGCTGCGTCTTCCTCTTCAATAACATTTGTCTTCCTACCCCTGCCAAGCCACTCACAGAGCACGGCCCATTCTCGGGGTTGGCGAAGAATGCGAGCAACCGTGACAGATGTGAAGGATCCACTGTCTACGCAATCCTTCATGAATCCTTTCAAGCACAGCTAACTCAACTTTATTGGCCTTCTGTCTGGAAATAAAAAGGAGGGCCGTGATTTTCAGGAACTTGTGTAGTCTAGTGCAACTAACGCGCCTTTGCTGATCAGATACGTGAAAGCCCTATAGACCCTGTCCTTGGTTTCTGTCAGATCGCATTTCAGTGCTAACTCATTCGTTTCTTGCTTCACGATCCTCTTCCAGATGCACGTTTCACGACAACTTCCTGTTTAGACTTTCAATACACCCCAATTACTACATCCAGATGTCCTCTCAGACTTAAACGTGAACCTTAAACGGGGACTTGCCGTACTGATGGTTTCTGACATGTTAAAATCGAACTACATCTGAATCATTTCTGCCCCCGATGATCGGGCACGCTAATTCTCTCAATAAGTTCACCATCACAGTTATCACACAACTTAAGAGTCATCTGTATGAGAGGAAAGCGGGAAATCCCACGATTTTGCTCAAATAAACTATCTGCCTCACCAGTCCCAGCCGCGTCGTCGCAGAACGCAAAATCCGTCCATACAGCGGCACGCGCCGAGCCGGTACGAAAGTCATCCAGTCCATTCAGTTTTCCCTCCCAAAAGTTGTTTTTTCTTGTTTTTCTACTTTCATGGTTTTCATTGGTGCTGCTCAATAGCAGTCATCTCACTGTCTCAACCCTCAGTCTTGTCGCGAGAAGCCGTGTTCGAATAAAGACTGCATCTTGTCCGTGATAGGAGAGGGAGAGAGAGCAAGATCAATGTTATGATGTTACCCGTGGGCCTCATAGAGCCCTTTCGAATCCACCAATACGTCTAGCAGAGTTTGCCTCAACTCATGAGATCCGCTCATCCAACGTAGATTTATCGTAAGGGTATCATATCCCCCGTGCGCTCGCTCCGCCGAGGTGCCGTTCAAATCGCAAGTCAGCTACAGAAATTGCAGCCCTCAAATACAAACCGAGGGCAACGCCATCCGCGTGAAGAGCCTTGAACGCCTCGAACCTCAGAAACACCCCTTCCTTTCCTTTCCTTTCCTTTCTCCCCGCACCATATGACTGTGCCTAGCCCCAAAGCGGGTATGTCTACCGTGGTCGATGCCCAAAGAACACCTTTTCCCTGGAAGTTCCATTTCTCGCTCTTTTTCATCATCCGTAGATATCATGAACCAAATCAAACAGATTGCCAAAGCCGATGGTGATGATACGACTGACAGATCCGTGCAAAAAGGAAGCCAACAGGGCCTCCATGCCAAGAATGCGTGAGCCAAATGAGTTGGGGCTCGCTAAGGGGTTGGGCTTTTGCATAGAAACCCTTTGTGAAAGTGTCGAAGGAGTCGTAATCCATCGGCAGTGCAGGCCGTTCGCCGTCCCATCCATTCGCGAAAAAATATGCGAATAATGTACAATCCAACATTGAAATCACAACCCAGTACAAAAAAGAAAATCATCTTAAAGTCATCCTTAAACCCCTGTCTCCCCTACCTAACGCCATGCATGAGTATATATGATATTAGGATTGGGCATCACGGGGCGGGCCGCGACCTCGACCGCCTGCGCCTTGGCCACCACGGCCACGATACCCGCGGCCTCGTCCACGACCGCGCCCGCCGTTGTTATAGTGCGGGTTGCCGTGCTGAGGGTTTTGGCTCTGCCAATTACCCTGGCCTTGTTGAGGCAGACCAGCCTGCTGCATCTGCTGAGGCTGTTGGTATTGCTGAGGTTGTTGAGTTTGGGGCTGTTGCTGACCCTGCGCAGCAGGTAGTTGTCCCCTTTGCATGTTGGAGATGGGTCGGGGGATCGACTCAGGGTTCTCGTAGACATAGAGACTCTTGTCGATGCTGGCAGGGATAGGCTGGATCTCAGTGCCAAGATCCCGCTCAATGTTGTAGAGGTTGAAGCGGTCGTCCCAGTTGATCAGGTTGATAGCCAGACCAAGGTGGCCATAACGACCAGATCGACCAATGCGATGAAGATAGGTTTCGGCATTCTTGGGGAAATCAAAGTTGATGACAACGTTGACAGCCTGGATGTCGATACCACGGGTGAGCAGATCGGAACAGACCAAGTTTCGGCACACACCGTTGCGGAAGTCGTGGAAAACACGGTTTCGAGCATGTTGCTGCATCTTAGCATGACTGTAGAAGCAGGAGTATCCAAGTTCGGTAATCTTCTTAGCCAGAAGTTCGACTCGGTTAGTGGAATTACAGAAGATAATCGACTGGTTGATTTGGAGCTTGGAGAAGAGGGTGTTTAAGCAGTGGACCTTCTGCTTCTCTTCAACAAACGCGTAGTATTGAGTGATACCCCTCAGAGTGAGCTCGTCCATCAGGTTGATCTCATAGGGGCTGACCATGTTCTTATCGGAAAAGTCCTTGACGGACAGAGGGAATGTAGCTGAGAAAAGCATGACTTGTCGGTCCTTGGGGTGAAATTGCAAGAGCTGCTCGATAACAGGAGTAAACTCAATGGATAGAAGCTTATCGGCTTCATCCATAATGAACATGGGGCATTCGCTAAGGTCGGCAACATTCTTGCCAGCGAGATCAAGAATTCGGCCTGGGGTACCAACCACAATATGGACGGGATCCTGCAGACGAATAATGTCATCTCGAAGACCGGTACCACCAGTCGTAACCATAACATTAATGCCGAGGTGCTTGCCGAGGGTCTTGCAGACTTGTGAGGTCTGCATGGCAAGCTCACGTGTGGGGACAAGGATAAGACATTGAATCTTGGAAACCTTGGGGTTGATGCGTTCCAAGGTAGGGATGACAAAGGCAGCTGTCTTGCCAGTGCCGTTCTTTGCTCGTGCAAGAATATCTCGGCCAGTTAATGCGACGGGTATAGCTTCCTCTTGAATTGGTGAAGGCTTCTCAAATCCTGCTTCAAAAATTCCCATAAGTAGATCTCGCTTGAGGGCAAAGTTCTCGAACTCGAGGCCCTTTGTGTTTGTAACATCCTGGGGACAAAAGGTCAGCCTCTGGGGTGGGCCGAGAAAATCATGATTGCGGCATGTACCTCTGTTTGTTGTCGGTTATCCTTTGCGGGGAGGTTCAGATTCTTCTTCCACTCGTCACTCGCGGCGGGAGCACCGTCACTGCTCGAGTTAGTCCAAGCTCACAAGGGCCGCTAGGGCGGCGCAGCGGACCTGAGTTGTGTGGATTTCAGCTTGTCTGCTAGCTGATCCGCCATTGCGTGTATAGGATCCGTCTACGGATCGAAAGAAAGTAATAGGGCGAGGTATTATATGCAAAACAGCACAGAGGTCGGCCTCTCGTGGGATCGGGGCGCGGGAAGGGGGCAGCAGATGAGGAGCTGCAAGGCGTTGTTGGTTTGTGTGGAGAGAGGTCGGAAGAAAATCGGTGCGCGAACTACCTGAGAGACAAGACTCAGGGATGAAAGTGCTCTAGTTAGTTGAAAATGCGAGGCCGATGTCTTGTGGAGAGATTTATGTGTTGTCGTGGGGGGTTAAAGGTGTGGTTGGGTTCTTGGTGGAGGGAAGAAATAGAGTAGAAGTAGGCTCAGTCTTGGAGTTTGAAGGTGAAGGTGACGATGGTGTGTGCCTCATTGCGGCGGAAGGCCCTGCAGTTTTTGGTCACGTGTAGGCGGGGCAGCCCGGTTTTCATCGTTTGCTGAGACGGATGAGAATGAGCTTTTGCTAAATTGATCTAGTCTATTGTATTCTCGAATTAGCCAAGTGTTTGCTTGGAGTTGGGCGACTCTCGGTGGGAAATTCCGAGGCTTTTGTGGTGATGAAAATGACACGAGAGATGAAAATCAAGAGAGTGTCAATGAGGACGCATGAAACCTCGAGCTCTAAGCAGGGGCCAGCTCTAACGATTTAACAAGCGAGGCACACCTTGTACTGCAGTCTGGGGTTGAGTTCTTGAATTGGAAAATACCGTTGATTTCTGTGTATCTTTTGAGGGAATATGTACCTCTGAAGTTTAATTTCTTATTGTCCATCAATCATCTCACATTCCAGGTCAAGAAAGGTAGCGTTACTCCACGTTACTCGTTGCTAGGCATGCTACCTATCACGATCTCTCAATCACATGAATACAATAGCACGACCAATAACCGCTGGAGGAATTCCCAATTCACGCAAGCCATTCGTTCATAATTCATCATGGAATCTTAAAAACTGGTATTCATTATTCGCTCTACTCGGCCTGACATCTAGACCAAGGCCATAGCCAAATAAGTAACTCCAAGGTGGCGCAATATATATATAAATACAAATGATCTCAACTCCGGCTTTTACAGCTTCATGCCCACGGCCTTTGCAACCCTCAGACTCTGCCTCATGCTAAGATCAAGCATAATCTCTTCACTGCCACCGGGGATGGCATATGCTCGCACATCACGGTACAATCGCTCGACCTTGGCACCCTGGCCTCCTCGAGAGTAACTCAGACCACCAAAAATCTGACTAGCTTCTCGGGCACAGAACTCAAATGTGAGGGTAGACTGTGCCTTGAGACCAGCAATAGGGCCGCCGAGTCGAAGCATAGCCTCTGTCTCACCCATGCGCTCGCACTGGTAGATGAGGTTCTCGAGCCAGTTGTATGAGGCCTCGATTTGACGAGCCATGTGAGCGAGCTTCATGCGGATAACAGGGTGGTCAATAAGCTTCTTGCCGAATGTGCGTCGCTTGCTGCCGTACTTGACGGACTCCTCGTAACAGACACGAGAGAATCGGAGGGACTGGATGATAATACCCATACGCTCGTGGTTGAAGTTGGTCATGATGACCTTGAAACCCTGGTTCTGCTTGCCGAGCAAGTTCTCAACAGGAACCTTGACATCTTCGAAGGTGATGTATGTTGTTCCTGAAGACAGGACACCTTGGCAAGGCATGCGCCGGGTGGAAACACCCTCGCCACGCTCGATAAGGAGCAGAGATACACCGTTCATACCAGCCTCTCCAGTTCGCACAGCGACGGTGAAGTAGTCGGCCCAGATACCGTTGGTAATCCATTTCTTCTCACCATTGACGATGTAGTGCTTACCATCCTCGCTCAGCTTAGCCTCGCAGGTCAGGTTGGCGACATCACTACCAGCATCAGGCTCGGTGATAGCCAAGCAGATACGCTTCTCACCACTGAGGATACCAGGCATGATACGGTCCTTGAGCTCCTTCTTACCGAATTTCATAAGAGGAGGGCAGCCAATACCGAAACCACCGATGATGTTCCAGACGAAACCACCGGAGCCAGTGCGGGACAGCTCGTCGGTGATGATCATCTCGTGGAAGAGATCCCACTGCTCAGGAGGGACAGACTTGATACCTTGAGGAACATATTGGGTTGGGTACTTGACACCGAGCAGACCAGCGAGATAACCGCGACGACCCATCTCCTTATAGATCTCCTCGGGGACCTCCTTAGCCTCGTCCCAGTCGGTGACATAAGGCTCGATGTCCTTCTCCACCCATTCGCGGATCTCGGCGCGGAGAGCAGCATGAGATTCGTTGAAGTATGGTGAATGGTACTAAGACGTGTAAGCAAGGAGCTGACGGAAGGTAACAGGGGTAAACCTACGCTTTGGTACCAGGCAGGGTCAGCAAAGGGAATCTGGTCACCGAAAGGCTCAAGAGCCTCGGCGTCTTCCTCCTTGGCAGCAACCTCCTTCTGTGTAGTCTTGACGGCCTTGGGTGTAGGGGCCGCGGGCACCGGAGCAGCATTGGCCTCAGGCTTAGGCTTGGGGGCCGCGGGTTTGGAGTCAAGGGATCCGACCTGAAGCTGCTTCTTGTACTTCTTGAGGATGCCCTCGTTGTGGTACTTCCAGAATTGCTTGGAAGCGTCCTTGCCGCCGACGCGCTGGAGAATCTTCTTACCACCTAGTTATCGCGCGTCAGATGTGAGTTTCGAGGACTGTACTACGATTGACCTACCTGGGTGGTCGTCTTGGAATTTTGTCACATCGTAAACATCGCCATCGACGATGATGTACAAGTCGTCGGGCTTCTTATGCGACGCAACGTCGCTTGTGGTAAAGACTTTGGACATGTTGACTTTGTATTGGTGATGAGATGAGATGGAGAAAGGGTAATCAAAACTGCAAAGGGTATATATA
>JABSTL010000405.1:0-12817 GCA_013759095.1 Fusarium sp. NRRL 29148
CCGCAAGCTGCAGCAGCTTTTCAACCTATACAGTAGACCCTTAAGAGGACCCCTAAGAAGAAGAAGCTACTCTAGACCCCTCTGAGATAAATCCTCCTCTAGATAACCTTCCTAGAGCTAGGTCAGGCTTAGAGGCTAGTCTGTAGTCTTCTAGCTATAAGGGCAAGGGAAGACCTTTTATTAGGGCCTTTTATAAAGCCTCTTATAACGCTTCTATAGAGGAAAACAGCTAAAATAGCCCCTATAACCCTCTAGATCAGGAAAATCAGCCTAGATCAAGAAAAGAGTCTTTTTCAGGCTATACCTCTTCCTCTAGCCTACAGGGAGAGCCTACCCAGGAGCAGCTACACTACCAAGCTATAGCCCCTATACTAGAAAAGGTACTTATAAAGAAGCTACTAGCTTTCTTAAAAGTCCCTATACTAGAAAAGAGGCTATACGCTAGGCAGGCTGCTATTTTTATAGCAGCAGCCTATAAGGCTGCTAAAGCCTTTTTAAAAAGGCCTATAAAAAAGACTCTATTATACTTCCTTCTTCTCCCTAGGATCCTAGGGCTAGGGCTGTAAAAAGGAGGCCTAGGTACCTTATTAAGGTCCTACCCTACTAATATCCCTACTCTAGAGAGCTTACAGCCTGTACAGCAGCCCTAAAACCAGCCCAAGGCAGCTAGACCTTCTATAGCCCTTAGCCCGGCCTAAAAGGCTAGTAAGCTATTAGAAAGAGGCTACCTAGGCCGGGCCGCTAGGGCCCTTATAGACCCTACTTTAGTAGCTCTTAATACTGCTAAAAATAGGGCTATATTGCTAGAAAAGCACCCTATTAGCTCGAGAGACCCCTTCTAGAGCAAAACCCGCCCAAGACCTAGCTAACTAATTACACTAAAGGCTATTATAGAAGCTATTAAGTCTATAAGGAAAGAAAAAGCCCCTAGCCTTAGCGGCTAGACTAGGCCCTTACTAGACCTAGTAGTAGCTAGAAAGGATTCTCTTATAATAGCTTTTCTAAGGCTGCTAGCTAATATAATCTGTTAGGGCACAGCCCTAAAAGCAGACCTTTTATATACTAGCCGCCTTATAGGCCTAGAAAAGCCAGGTAGGGGGGTCAGACCTATAGCTATAGGGGATCTTATCTATAAGGTAGCTATAAAAGCAATTCTTATAACCTCCTATAAGCATAAGATACTGCTACCTTTCTAGCTAGGTGTAAACAGCCTAGGAGGGGTTGAACCTGCTATCTTCCTTATAGAAGAGGCTATTTTAGGCCCTAATAGCACTAATTTTTAGCAGCTAACCTCTATAGACCTTGTTAATACCTTTAACTCAGTAGATAGGGCAGCTATAGCAGCCTTAATAGCTATTTATGCCTTTACTTTCTATAAGGCAGTAGCCTGGGCTTATAATAGCCTCTCTCTTTTAGTTATAGAAAAGGGAGGCTTTTTAGCCTCTTTTAAGAGAGTCAGGCAAGGTAACCCCTTAAGACTCCTTTTATTTTCCCTAGCTTTTTAACCTACCTTAAAGACCTTAGCTACTAAGCTGCCTAATGTAGCCTTAGTAGCCTACCTAGATAACCTTTATATCCTTAACCCGGCCCCTAATAGCGCCCTAGAGGCAGCTAGGAAGGTCTTTTTAAAGTCCCCTTTTTAGCTTAATCTAGCTAAAAGCAAGGAAATAGCTATAAAGGACTTAAAAGAGAAAGGAATAAAGGCCTTAGGCTCCTTTATAGGGCCTATAGCGCTTAAAAAAGCCTTTCTAAAAGGGAAAATAAAAGCCTTAAAAGAGGCCTTAATAGCCCTTTAAGACCTATCTAAGCAGCATGCCTTACTCCTTCTTAAAAGAAGTATATAGCTTCTTTTAAGGCACTTACAGAAGCAGCTAGACCCTATAGGCCTTAAAGACCTCTGGGAAGAGGTTAATAGCCTAATTAAAGAGGCTATTATAGCCTTAGCAGCTAGAAGCCTTAGTAACTGCCTTAAGAAGTCTAGCCTAGACCTAATAGCTTTACTAGTTAGGGAGGGAGGTCTTAAAATCCCTTTATATAAAGAACTAGCTATATAGCTATATCAGGCAGTTAAGGAAGCCTTTAAACCTATCTTAAAAGAAATTAGAAAAAAGCCTCTTATAAATACTAGCTCTAGGCTAGAAAAAACAGCTTAAAAAGTATTAAAAGAGGCTAATAAGGCTAGGCTATAGAGCTTCCTTTAAAACCTATCTTCTAGCTATAAGCAAGCTAGGCTAGAAAATACTAGCTATCTTAGCTATAAGTAGCTAGGAGTCCTACCTATAAAGAAAGACTAATCTTTTACAGACTTTAAGATTATTAAAGCCCTTAAAAGCAGGCTATTTTACTTTATAAAGCCTCCTAGCTTGCCCTATAGCTCCTATAAGTCTATAGCAGCTTTAGGCTATAAAGATACCTATAAAGGTGCTAGCAGAAGGTAGATTGCAAGGCATAATAAGATCATAGGAGCCTTTTATAAAGCCCTTAGCAGCCAGCCTTCCCTAAAGGTAGAAAAGGAGCCTCTAGTAAATAAAGAGACTAGCCTTAGGGCTGACCTAGCTGTAACCCTAGGAACAAGCCAGTATTTCTATAATATTTAAATTATTACTATTTTTAAGGATTTAGCTATAGAAGACCCTTATAGCACCCTTACAGAGGCTGTAGAAGAAAAACGCTGGAAATATAGGTCTCTAGAGGCCTTCTTTTAGCCTATTATTATCTCTATAGGCAGCCTTATAGACTTAGAGACTGCTAAGACCTATAAAAAGCTTTAAGAGCTTATAGGCCCTCTAGCAGCTGCCCAGCTAGATGCCACTATAGGCCTGACCTTAACTAGAACTAGGGCTATCTTAGCAGCTTTTATAGCAAAAGAGATCCCTTTAGGCCTAGCTAGGTCAGCCTGGAATACTTCTAGAAAGTCTCCTTAAGCCTCTTAGTAGCTACTTTAGCTTTATATCTCTTTAATAGCTTCTTAGCTATACTGCTTTTTACTAGCTTTTCTAGCTATCTCTTTTCTTTTTAGCTTTTTTAGCTATATCTCTTTTTAAGCTTATTAATTATATTTCTTTTTACTATTACCTTATAGGCTATATCTTTTTAAGCCTAGTTCCCTCTTTATCTCTTTTTATCTTTTTATCTCTCTTTTTACTCTTTAACTTTTTCTTATTTATATTTCTATTTCTATCTCTTTATTTCCTTTCTCTTTAAAAAATCTCTACTCTTTCCTTTTATTAGCTAGACTTTAGCTAGAGTAAACTAATAAGGCAAAGATAGCTTAAATAGTTAATACTAACCCTATCCTAACCCTAAAAAGTGTTGGTCAAAGTTGATATCTGTGTCGCCCATCTCAACCTGCCAATCCCCTAGCGGGTTTGCCACTAGGTCAGACAAAAAGCCAGGAACCCCCCCAAGGAACTCTACTAGCGCAACCCTTTCGGGATCATTATAGCAGGACGGTATAACAGTTATAGAAAAACTTAGTCGTGATTTTTCTTCTTCCGATAGATTATCACTGATAACAATCCCCAACGTGGCGTTCAGGCTTTCATCGGACAGCTCGGCTGACAGACCAGTAACGCGAAACATAGGACCTTTCTTCTTACAGGCCATTTTGGAACAGGTGTTTCAGAGCCAAGCGACGGCAGCCGCAAGGCTTTGAGTGGTGAATGAATTCCGCACTGTATCAGTAAATAAACGGCGGCCAAAGGAAAGAAAGGGTTTATTGGATTCTGCCTGGGAATTCTTTCCCAACGTTGACACCGAACAAAAGATAAGGGGATTAGGGTTGAAAATGGAAATGAGGGGAAGAGCGCGAGTGAGCCCAGTCAGCCCAAATTGGTGGCTACGCCCCGGATCTGCGGCTGAAGGAGGCCGTGCAACCAATAACATTTCTTCTTGGCGCATCATTTCTAATCAGTCCAAATTAGGCTCAAAAGGCAACCTAGTGGCTCAAGGTGCAAAAGCCTACTGCAGGTCATATTTATTCCCCAATGGCCTGCACCGCAATCTGGGTAACGTAAGTACGCTCATCGGGGGCCAAGCTGCCAACGAAAGCAAATTGTATTGTTGAATCGACTGGATTGCCACTTTTGGCATCTAGCCTCTGCCTGATGTTTCATGACAGAGATATGGCATGCATGCTTGCTTGCTAACTCTACCAGGCGCGGTAGGCACAGTGCGCAGCATGGTCATGATGTGCGGGTTATGCTTCAAATGGATCATTATTACGCTGTTGCTAGGTAGAGGGCATGGCCGCTTTCGGCCGGGAGCTAGGTGGTCAGTTCCTTGTAGAGTTCAGGGAGGATCAATAATATCTTCAACGCGTTAGTTAGTGATGAGGGATATTCTCGCGTTAGTTTTGTGCCAAGCCCCACCTACGAACAGAAGCATAGAATATTCAACAATTCACGTATCAAATTTACAAAGATACCATTGCGGAGTGGAATTTGACTTTGATGGACCACCAGAACATGTGATTTTGTCAGCTGCATCATGGCTTTGACTTTCCGAATTTGCACGGCAATGCCTCTAGCCAAAAATGAGCCTTCGCCGCTCCATTCTTTCAACCGCTCCGCAGCGCGCGGCCAAAGTCAGTATCGTTGTCGGCACCATGAGCGAGGCGGCTTCGTCAACGGCCGCGTCCATTCCGTCACTAGCCACTGATAGTCGGTGTAGGCGCTGTACACCACCCGATGGCCAGAGTGTCACATCCGCGTCATCCGACAAGACTAATATTTATACCTGAAGAGTGACAACGAGAGCGCCAACTTGTGGATGCATTGATTAGTACACCCTTCTTTGGCGAGGGCGAGTACAACGGAGAATGATGCTTCTGTTGTTTCCCGGACCTATCATGCCATTCTCCCGATTGTTTCGCCTGGCGTTTAGCTTGAATAGGATTGATCCAGATCGTGCAAGAGAAGTGCGGCGTTTTCCGGTGCCTGCTAAAGACGACAGTGACATCTTAACTGTTTGCACAACAAAGGATTTCCCAGGAAGCTAAACTAGTACAGGGCTGATACAGCATCTAAAAGAGTAAGGATGCATTATTCCCAACAAGAAAGGCAACAACTAGTCAAAGAACGCCAAGAGTCACTACCACTTGGACGATCAAGAGTAAATTGAGGCCGATTTATCCTACTAAGGGAAAAGACAGACTTGCGCAAGAATTTAGCTTCGTATCGATGGACAAAGGGACAGTAAGAGGAGACAGAGCAAATTCACGGACGGGTCGTGAAGTCGGGGGAGAATATGGTCGGGAAGGGCTTATTCACAATGATCACACGGAATAGACTCAAATGAAGAATTTCAAATCAATATCATTCTCATAGCTCAAACGTAGACGCCACAACATCATTTATTTTCTCCCTCTCGAATATGTAGAACTTTACAAAGGTGTCGTCATAGATAATTATATTTGTCACTGAAAGTTAAGGTAGCTTAAGCCTGATCCTAATACTTTTTGCTCGTTGATTATTTAATAATTCTTTGCGTGGCGTCAAAGTTGAAGAAAAGACTAGCATCACCGTGAGCAAGCAAAAGCCTTCGATGCTCTTCTCATGGCAGGTTAGGGTACTCATGGGGTGTTCTAAAACGTCCAAAATAACTCACCACCAATATTGACTTCCTTCATCACTAACGGAACCTTCCAGCGCAAGAGCTAGAGGCTTATCCTCGTAACGTATCAAAAGTCCATGATGCTACGACGTGATTCCTTTTCTACTTTATGATGGATCAAGGCCGTACGGTGAGTACCACAGTGAGGAGTTAAAAGCGTCTAAATCCCCAGTCCCTCTAGCTTGATCACAAAGAGTTCTTTCTATCTGAATTTCTTGTTGATAAAAAGCATCTTGTATACGAATAATAAACAAGATGTTAGACAAAGGCCAAAAGATCAGCATCAGATCCAGGAACTCTCTACCTTTGCACATAGATATACAACAGTCGCGGGACAAGCCTCATGTCCTGGAATTAAAGGCAAGTTTGATATGTTGACTATAGAAACAGCCGAGTAACGCTAGAGGTTCTAGGATCTAGATACATCTCCGACGCAGGATTTGGGAGAACTCATTCGTCTTCAGACTATCGCTATCTCCACGCTCGAGAAGTCTGCAAGATTGCTAGCAGAGTCTATTGCCCTTCTACAGAATCGCACCTGGGAAGATCAAGACAATGCAACTACAGCAACTCAACTAGAGGTTATGCACGACGACGACCTCAAGGCTGCAGATACTATTCAGCCCAGTACAGTAGCTAGTATAGGCTCTGCTGCACATATATCTAATCTAGAAAATATCACCGCCGGTAAAGAGAGTCAACAGACAATAATACTAGAGGGCGGAGGTTCAATAAGGGCAAGGAATATTACGACGGGCGATGGGTCAGTGCAGCTCATCGGTCAGCTCTCCGATGTCACATTGCAGAAAATTGTCCGGAGCTGGAATAGAGATCCGAAGCTAGTCTCGTAACGATGTAAAGGGAATTCTGTCCCAATTTATTGGAAGCATGCAAAATGACCAGGGCACAAAAACTGAAATTGAACTTACCAGCATTCATGTTGCTTTTTCACAATCACAACATCTTGACGAGAATCTCTAATGTTTCCGATACGAGGCTAGGCTAATCACATTCAAGGTGCGAGCTGCAAAGCCAAGTGAAAGTTTTGTCGGCAGGATCAGTTGAAACTTTATGATCAGTTGCGGCAAACAGATCTTAGACTTAAGCGGAGCAGAGCTCGCTAGTAGGGTAGAAACATCTAGTCACAATGATCCGCACCCAGTTCAGTCAATCGCTACGACTAGTCGCCGATATCAACCGCCGATCATGATGAGCTTACCGTCTTTGAGCTCTCTTACTGGCTTAGACAATATTGTACCGGCCTTGTACTGGGCGTTTCGTGAAGCCTCGAGTTTAGAGTAAGGAGAAGAGCCAGCATTTATCGCAAGTACAGAATGGCAGCGCTATCAAAAATGTAGATATCAGCTCGAAAAAAATAGACAAAGGTAAACTCTGAGTAGGACGGCAAAGGTGGTCTAAGATTTCGACATGACCTAGAGACGCCTCGTGGACACTCATCGAAACTTAAGAACATGGCTCCTATCACAAAACCGAATGCCCCTAGCATTTCACTCCATACACAAGCAGAACCCCCTATCACAAACACTACAAGAATAGCGGCAACCTCCTTGGATGCTCAGCGTACAGGTGTCACACCAAGGGGCTTCGCGATCAAACGGAGTAGAGATTCGCAACCGTGATATCAGCCTTGTTCTCGAGAAGCAGCTTGACCACCTCGGTGTGCCCATTCGATAATGCCACATAGACTGGCGTCCATCCTTCATTATCCGCAGCCGTGACATCAGCCCCATTCTCGAGAAGTAGCTTAACCACCTCGACCTGCCCATTCACTGATGCTGCAAGGACTGGCGTCACTCCTTTATTGTCCGCAACCGTGATATCAGCTCTGTTCTGAAGCATTAGATCAACAACTTCTATGAACCCTTTAATACAAGCAATACCAAGAGGTGACCTTCCCAGAGTGCTTGTCTCATTCACGTTTTGCTCATTGATTAGGGAAATAGCCACATCTTTCAAGCCCATCTCTACTACATAGTACAAGGGGCCAGGTGGAATAGTCTCGGCATCTTGGCCTCGCAGCTTTGGCTCCTCTGAGTCGATCAATGTTCTCCAGGAATCCCAGGTGGGGTTATCTCTACTCAAGAATCTCATACAGAGCCTCAGGATTACTGCGTCGCTGGGCAGCCCAGAGGTAACATACTAATGCCAGGTCATTGCTGCATATCTTCTAAACAACACGCGGAGAGAATGTGGAGAATCATGTAGAGCGCCATCCCAAACTTGGCGCAACCTGATATACTGAAGGCAAGCCTTGGCAAGCACAGTATTTTGGAACCTCTCATAAGAAGTTTGTAAGTTACTCTTACGTAGAATTCAGCCTGGCGTTGGGAGATGATAAAGAAGGTACTGTTTGACGGAAAAGTGCAGTAGATGCACTGTCCGTTGGCCTGCAAAACGATCGCTAGAGGCATTCCTAACTTCTACGAGAGGGCCGCAGAGACCAACTATTTCGGTATTAACATAGTGATCATCCACTGCATCAGGTAGATCTTCCAACAGCAGGTCTTCAGATTCAGCGAAAAGGACGGCTTCGGTGATCTCGGAAACAGTCAGAGGTCGTAATGCGAAGGCGGTCCAGCGCAGAAGGGCGAAGGCACGCTTCTTTTCCCATTCTTTCAGCTGCGTGATCCTGGTCCAGTTGTGGTCGTAAAGATCGTTAAGCCCAGTCGGAGTGTCTTCGATGGTATGCTGAAGTTGCTTCTTGTTCATCCCTGCCCCAAGAGAGTCCTCTTGTATCTTCAGCCAGAGGAACTGGCCTTGGCATCGATCGGTCATTGTTTCGGAAATGGTTGACCGAACGTCATCGGTTTTATTAGGGAGCTTCCTGTTGACGATGTCCCGGGAAAAGACAGCAGTATCGGATCGGACGTCTTCGGGCATGATCTTGTACTCGGCAAAACTCTCGGGCGCGTCTTCAATAAGAGCCTGTCGGATCTCGGGCTCGTCGCGGCTGACAAAAAGGACTCGGGCATGCGTGCCGACAACCGCATTTGTAACATCGTGAAGAAATTTCTTGATCGATGCGCTGCTGTTGTCTAAATATGTGCATTCATCTAGACCGTCGGCAACAAAGGTACAGCCGGGAATGGTGTGTAGAAGCTGCGTGAAGACAGTGATGACATCTGCCCGCGTTGCACGCGTTGCGGCGGGCTCCAAGTTGAGCTCCCGCCTTTGGCGGACGAGCTCGAATGCATTGTCATGGCGCGATACGATCTGGGAAATCCACGACCGCAGTGCTAAATAGGGGTCTTTGCGGCTTTCGAGATCGGATGTGAAGAAGAAATGCGCGACAGGCGTGTCAATGTAGGCCAAAGTTGTTCAACCACCGGCGTGCTGGGAGTACGCGAGATATTTTGAATGATCTGAGCACAGAGAATCGTCTTCCCAAACCCCGCAGGCCCGTGGACCCACAGTAACTTTGGCCCAGCGTGAAAGTCCGCCTCGAGCCAGCGCTGAAACACGGGTTGGTCAAGCATCCAGTTGCACGTACCAGGCAGTCTTTTCTGGAGGGTGTCGCGGTACCGTTCATTTGGAGAACCGTCAAGCCAAAAGTGGAGCTCGCGCCGTATCTCGGCTCCGAGGATGTTAGCTTAAGCTTCGGAAGTAGCGATGACACCTTACCTCCATTCTCACCTTCGATCCGAGCCAGGATCTGCTGTATATCCTTAATCCCTAGTTCGGTGTATTTATCGCTTAGGTACTAGCTACCCTAAACCCGAATAATGTCAAGAGCGTCGGAACAGGCTTAGCTCAGCTAAAAAGCGAGCATGTGCCCGCGCTAAGTACATTTTACGACGGCCACGCTCTGAGAAGATAGAACTAATTTACGCAACAAAGTAGACTACATCTTGTGTGAAGGACTTAAGGTATTCTAATTACATGATTGCCATGTTATTATCCGGAAGGAGATTGAGTCTTTCCCAGCCTTGAAAGGGGTTTTTTGATGTACCGTCGGCTTTCTCTGACTGGTTCTGGTCCTGGGCGTTGAATGATCACTTTTGCGGGGATCGTGACCGTTTGGTTGGCGGTCGAAATCGAGTGATAGCTCATCTGCAGACGTATCGGATTCGTACAGCGATGGCACTGCATGGGAATCTGAATTCAGAATTGTTTTTTGATCCGTTACTTCGATCGTGACGCAGGGTGCATAGCTTGCGAAACTCACACCCAATACATCACTTTGTGGGGATTCGAGACTTTCGAGCCCAATCCTCTCGTTAGCTTGTGCAATCACCTGGTCTCTTTGTAGCTTGGCCCAGTCTCTTCCATTGCGATATGCAGTTGCTCCTTGGCGGAAGGTATCTGTGTGATTAGTCAAAGCAAACGCTTTGAGTTGTGTCATGGCAATGCCATGTTTCTTTCCAGGAATAGATGGCTCGATGGGATGGCTTACATACATCTTGAGAGCTGTCTATCTTGATAGGTACAGCCAATAGTGTAACCCTTATTGTCATACGAAGCAACGTCCGCTTTGTACGATCGAATAACATCATAGCCTGTTACTCCTAATGCCATATCGTATACTAGTTGTTTTTTTTGGCTACCGCAGCTGAACCGTCTGGTCCTTTTGCTTCGAGGAAGAAGTTCGGTACGATAGGAAGATCATGTTGTGTGTCAAAGGGATGATATGACTGCCGAGTTCTTGACGCACTTTCTGGTCAAGTTGTTCAGGACGAGCACCGTAGTATAGATCTGGGTTGCCTGGCACGAGTGTGCCATCGGTCAAATGGTCAAGGTTTGTGAATGGAACTTGGCGAGCGGCACATCTTCTGTCCCCGACATTTCCTCTATCATGGGGATAACATCGGCAATGACCTGACTCTCTTTCGATGTATGCGCATCGGCCCGCTGGAAAGCCTCAAACTTATCATCTGGAAACACGGAAAGAGAAAGTGGGCGTCGGGGCTGTCCCAGGGCTTGTCTGATCTCCGCAAAGTTTCCAGGTCGCGGGGGGATCCGGCCGTCGGGGTACTCATACCTGTCGGGGTGCGGTGGTGGCGCGTCGGGCGGAATGATTACGTCTGCGTGCCGAGTTCTGGGCAATTTTGGCGTTCCTCCTATCTGATTCTCGCAATGCATTCCTTGTCAGGCGTTTTTCCGACAAGTTATCCCAGAACCTTGGTGGTGGAAATGCTGGATGGTCGAGCTTCTGTTTCTTGGCGCAGTGCTTGGTCTGGGAAAGAACAGAAAGCACCAATTGTCGCGAAGGGCAACCTGCCATAGGTCACCGTGTGCGCCCCACCCCAGATCAGACTGGTTAGCTCATAACCAATCATTCTTCTAATTGCAGACGATATCTCGTTATGGAGCTATGATAACCAAGATAAAGAACGACACGAAACGTGCGTAATCACGTGAGCGACCGATGTAGATTCAGATTGGTCCGGCAGGATTTCATGTATTCGTATCTAAGGTTGAGCCGATCGTGAAGAAAGTAGGCTCATCAGCCGCAAACGAACTACTGGAACAATGTCAGCGTCGACATATGAACAGCGGGATGTTAGCTACAGGCAATTTCGCGACAGTAAGTTCATCCACTGGGGAAACATTCAAGAGAACGTTTACTTTACTACACCCCACTCGCCGGCCCGCGCTGAAGTTGTCCGCGTCATTCCCTACCCCTGCAATAAGAATATAGTCTATTGTCAGGATCACAGTGACAGGCTAGATAAGCTTTTACTAGCGACGCCGGGATCACGCAGCGCCGCGCTCTGGGGGCTAGGGGGGTCCAGGTAGGTTTCCACTATCTTAATGCTGTAATGTTGCGAGACAGAGCTGATGGGCGAGCGAACCAAAGTAAGACGCAGATTGCGCTAGACTACATATATCAACTATGCGATGCTGACAATAAATGCTCCATCTTCTGGGTGCATGCCGATAGCAAAGCGAGTTTCATATCCGACTATAAGACGATCGGACGGAAGCTGGGGTCAACAAGCAGCTCGATAGACTGGAGCTGCTTGCTGCGGTGCGTGGTGAAATCGAAACTCGATCGAGATAGGTGATGGTCCTCGATAACGCCGATGATCTAAGGTTATTTGGAATAGGTCAACGATCGAATAGAGAAGGGACGAACGACAGTCTTCATAAATACATTCCTCACGCATCGCAAGGGACAGTGCTATGGATGAGTCAAGACGCGCGCGCTGCGGGTATGTTAGTCAGAGCGCGTCGCGGTGTTAAGGTAAAGTCTATGGCTATAGACGAGGCAACGCTACTTCTCATGAAGATGCGAGACAAACCATCGACTGTAGAGGAAGCGCCAGAAGAGGGAGGAGTAGACGCTCTTCTAGAAGAGCTACAATGCCTCCCACTAGCAATCTCGCAGGCCGGCGCCTATATGCAGCGTATGTTAATGACGGCCGAGCAATATTTAGACCTGTTAAGGCAAGGCATGAGCTGGTGGTAAGTGCTAAAGGTGAGCGACACTGACTAAGATTGATGGCCGGAGTTATCGAACAGTGTGCTCGAGATGTGGAGGATCTCGATGGAGCGGATCTGGATGGAGAGCGAGATGTTGTACCAGATACTGCATGTGGTTGCATTTGTGGACAGTCAAGACATACCGCAACAGTTGATAGCAGCAGCCGCTGGTCGGTATAGTATTGGTAATGAAAGCTCAGCTAGGCAGGCTACAGAGCTTGAGTTTTTGGAGGCTGTGGCTTGGCTTTAAGAGTTTTCTTTTCTTAGCCTTTGCCGGAGAGACGATGGCAGGCGAAACTATGAAATGCACAAGCTCATCCAGGACAGTATACGATATGGGCTGAGGATAAGCGGCCCAACAGAGATGACTATGGGCAAAGCGCCGGCTGAAGAGAACGAACCAGTTAAAACAAAGGACGGTGAAACATACTATTCCAGCATAGCCCTACAGGTAGTAGATAGCCTTTTCCCGCTATTAAATCCTACATCCTAAGCTTAATGCAAGCAGTACATAACTCATGCTATATGGGTAGGAGAGTGGGCTAAGGTGAATGGGACAGAGATAGAGACATCAACTCTTCTTGAAAAAGCATCGGCCTTTCTATATAATTGAGGGCAATGGAGAGAGAAGGAACCCATAGACAGGAGAACGTGGGATCTGCGGCGGAAGGTACTTAGGGAGAAGCATCCAGATATGATCAAGAGTATGGCGTCGCTTGCGGCGACATATCACGCGTAAGGCTAATATAAAGAGGCTAAA
>JABSTL010000406.1:0-30174 GCA_013759095.1 Fusarium sp. NRRL 29148
AATCGCCAAAGGACTCATCGATGCCATTGGTTGCTGTTCAAAGATTTTCTACCAATGAATCACACGGACTCGCACACTCTCGTTTC
The DNA here is from genome assembly GCA_013759095.1 of Fusarium sp. NRRL 29148. Classification (NCBI taxonomy): domain Eukaryota; kingdom Fungi; phylum Ascomycota; class Sordariomycetes; order Hypocreales; family Nectriaceae; genus Fusarium; species Fusarium sp. NRRL 29148. The sequence goes on from JABSTL010000406.1 coordinate 87, forward strand.
ACTCCACGACCCGTCAGAATGGACCCCAGGATAATGATAACCCTCTCTCCTGCATGCCTGTCGTCCTTTTCCTTGTAAAAAGTCTACGACGAGTGAACGACTAATCCACAATGCGTCTCATCGTTCGCCAATCCTCGCTGCAAAAAAAAAAAAAAAAAAGATGTCTTGCTCAGACCCCTGCACTTGATTATTGACATGGGATACTATAATTCGGTAGAGGCGATGGCGAAGAGGGAGCTCAAAGTTGGTACAGTATCCAACAAGAGCAAAAACTTGTTAGTCGAAACGGACCGTTCAGTCATGAGCGAAGCGAAGAGCGATTGCGCGATATAGGTCTACGTATTGGCCAATGTAGGCAGACAATCAAAGTTCACCGCCATGCATTGTTAGTCTCGTGACCGGCACTTTGGACAAGATAAGACACCACGAGACCAAAAAAGCAAGCCCTGGTAAAACGGTCGGCAGTCGAACAGAAACGCACGATCCTGGTGTTTCCGACGTCATTCCAAGACACAAGGCATTCTCTGGAATCTCATACGTGCTGGCAGCCTTATCACGATGTCAAGTCCCAAACGTTCAGTGAGCGTTTGAGCCTCTAGAGCCTCCAAGTAGGACCCAGATCGGTGTGTGCGGCTGGGCCCTGTCTCTAGAGCAAGCTTGGCTAGCTGAAAGACTACCTCATAACTAGTGCAAAGCCCGTCCAGCTTGGATAGTGGCAAGGCGAAAATCATTAATGCGCTGGCAAACGCGTCTTGACGTCGACATCTCACCGATTGCCCATGAATTCAATGTCGTACCTGGATGAGTCTTAGATCTAGCTGCAGGACACGGCATGATTTGGTGAACATGTTTCCAAAAGTGGCTACAAGAGAGGCATCCCATATGCAGCATGCATGCAGCTCCGCCACAGCAAAAATAAGAAATTTCCCCATATCCGCCACAGGTTCTCAGATCCTTGAGGCTGGTGACCCTGATTTCTGGGAGTTGAGATGCCTTCACTGACGTGGCAGATCGCGCGTGGCTGGCCACTCCGGCAGCCGTACGTGAAGCCTCAAGCCTTACTCAGGCCAGGCCAGCCCCCCCTGTCCATGTGGCTTGTCAGTCGGCCGAGCGAATAAGGTCCCATCTGAGATGCTTGTCCTGTCCCCTTGCAAAGTCACTCGAATTCGAGATCAAAGTACTCTCTACTTTGGGCAGCGGTGAATGCATGCAAATGGCCCCGATGTGCAGCTTTGCCTCATTGACAAGTCATCAAACTGCAATATTTGCCAGCCCGTGATGTGAAGCGATGCGCAAGCCCAGCACTCTCGGTTGTGAAGCTATTTCTTCGCTTGCGATGATCAAGCGGGCCTGCCTACACCCTCGAGCACAACGACGGGCTCTAAGCTTCCAACGGCAACTGGAGTCGCTGGAGTCCATTTGATTAGACGCCTCTACCAACCGTAGCCGCCAGACGGCTCGGCGACCAGGGCTGCTTTATCGCGAGAACAGGGGCTTTACCCTTTTGATTGGCTTGTTGCCTGAGACTTGGCTCGAGCTTAGCGTTTGGGAATGTTGACAACCACACGATCAAAGCTGTTGGTGATGATGGTCCTACCTATCTCGCTTCCTTCTTTCTTTATAGTGTCTTCCATTCTGCTCATCATCTCACCAATATTGGCCATTGAGGCATGGCAGCCACTGCACGTTTTGTCCGGGTCCTTTCGGAGACTGCAACTATCGTCCGAGAACGGAGATCGTGGCTTGCGTCGTTGAAGAACCTATGAGCCCTTTTGGGATTGCGGGATTAGCGCAGCCGCGAGTATTTGTCTCTCGTTGGTTCCAGGCGTTTTCGAGCTATTCATAATGTGTTTCCTTGGTCCGAAGTCTTGGGCCAGACACGTCACTCTTCCGATCAAGGTGTGCCCCTTCTCCTATACATCTCTAACATCGATCTGCTCAATGGCTGCAGGTGTCTACGAATCGCCAGTACTCGGATCATCCTTGAGTGCTGACAGGACTGATCAATAGAGTCTCGTGCTTTGCTGCAGGTATGATCCTCATGTCGGACTGTCCAATATGAAGTATCAACGCTGAACTTAGATAAGCGTGGTCTCCCGCTTGGCCAGCTTTCGCTCACCAGCTGTAACTTCTCAGCTGTTACCAGAGATGCGCCTTTTCCTGAAAGAGGACTGAGAATTCTTCTGCTGTTTTCCACTCCTCCATCAAGGTCTCCTAGTTCAACCATCCATAAGGAGAAAAGTAAGTTGCACTACAAGTGGCACTTCATGAATAGGGGCGTCGCAAGACCAGGACCGCGGCACCGGCAGTCGTGCAACAGCGCACAAGTCTCACGGGAGCTAGAGTCAAAGGAAGGCATCCCCGCGATGGAAGCTCAATTCTGCCGTATATGTAGTGGGACCCAGGCAAGGTCGTGGTGTTGAGAGTTAGTGGATATGCACGTCAAGCTTCAAGTCAGCTTGGCCCCATCTACGGCTCGTATCCCAGCAGTCCAGTCTTTTTGTCGTTCCAGCGGCCAGACTAACAGTAAATAGTTAAAATTAATCGAGCCCCTTCCTGTCTGACAAGATGCAAAATCTTGAAGATCCGCTTCCCCTTAGTTGAAGTGTAACCATTCGGATCGTGCGGATTCTTCTGACTTTGAAGGATGATCCTAGTAGAATTTTGCTTTACGCAAGGCCACCGTGTTCGCACAACATCGAGATAGGGGTAAAATGTCTATTGACGAGGTATGACCGGACGATTCTTTGTGCTTTTCCTTACACCCTCCAAGCTCCGCATAGGAGCGTTATGTCATCGGACAGCTGAATACTTGGACGCCTGGTTTGATATTGACTAGTTCAGGCTATGTGCAAGGACTGACCATTTGAGAAACTGCAAATTGACGTTTTCTTGCTGTTCCATTCGGCTGCCTTGCATCAGGTTGTCTTCTCCGGGACTGTTACCAAGGCTGCTCATCACAGCTGGTTAGATCCGGAGACAGAGAACTTACCATGGACCTCAAGATTGTGATTGATAGTGGGCATTGGTCTAACCGAAGACGCCGATTTCCTCTTTATTCATTTATCCTTGATACTCTGCGCCTGATTATGAAAAGAAGAATGTTGTACAAGTAGAAATGGTCCATTTAAGTAATTCTGCCTGCTCCGCCCAGTTTCAGCCCATCTTCAATTTGAAACCTTTTTACTTGCCAAATTTCATGTCGTACTGGTTATGAAGAGAACTACTAGTTCCCAGCGAACCTAGCAGCACGCTTCTCTGCCTTGGCCTTCTCTGCTGGGTCATCAAGGATACCACTTCTGGTAGACGTCTTCTCCTTTCGAGCGCCGCCATCGCGACCGCCATCGCGACCACCACGGCCGCGTCGACGACCGCTACCACCATTTCTTCTGTCCATGCTTTGTCGCTTTCCAGGGCGGTTACCTTCACCTTCAGTGGTGCGATCTCGGCCTCGTTTTCGCGAGCGCTCAGGGAGTGCTGAATCAAGAGTAGTAGCAAGCTCCTTTTCGTCGAGGCCGAATCGCTTCGCGCGGTCGGCGCGCTTCTTGGCGTCCTCGTCCTCTTCAATACCGAACCGCTTGGCACGTTCGGCACGCTTCTTGGCTTCGTCGTCAGCAGCGGTGGATTGTAAACCGATGGAATAAGACTTCTCAGGCTCCGCTGTCTCGGCGGGCTTCTCTGCTGTCGTCTCTCCGGCCTTAGCGGCCTCAACGGGTGCAGCCTCGGTGGCAGAAACCTCAACAACAGGCTCAGAGGCGGCTACAGGAGCGGCAGCGGCGGGTGCAGCAGGAGCCTCGTCATCACTGTAGCTGATTTCATCCTCCTTGTTCTCAGCTGTGAAGGGTCCAATTAGCCGATGTTGTGGATGCGATGCGACGCGCGAGGGGTTCGATCGCAGGTCTGATGGAGTCACGTACCGGTCTTCTCAGCGGTTTCGGAGGTTCGATCGTTCTCTTGGAGCCTTGAAATAAGATCCGCCTTGTTGCCCGTCTGAGGCAGACCCTTCTCGGCCAGCAGCTTCTTCAGCTCAGGCACCTTGAGTGACGAATATTCGGCCATGCTGCGCAAGTCGATTGAAGCGCGTTAAGTAATGATTAGGAGATTTTTCAGGATTGGAGAAGAAGCGCGGCTAGAAATGTAATTGTTGCGACTTGGGCTGCGATAGTTTGATGAAAGAAGAGAAAAGGCTTGAGTTGCTTCGATGGAGCGGACGAGGGCGAAGCAAGGTACGCGCCTCAAACAAAGAATGGATAGGAGCGCCCCACAGTGATACAAGCGTCATCCCCTAGAATCACTTCAGCCAAGGGTAAACTCTTTATCTTAATCTCCAACCAAACAAAGAAATGAATAGTCGACACGATATTGAAGAATGCCTAGCATGCATATGAATTGCAAAGCCTAGAAGGTACTACTTTATTTGACTTGTCGAACCTGGCTTCAATTATCCCACTGAACGTGTTCTGTATCCAATGATGCCTCTGTTATGAAACCAATCTTGCTTTCTATTGGCTTGACGGTGTTTGCCTCTGTTCACAAGGAGATGTGCATGGGCCATGAAGCTCTGAAAGAAGCTCGACATAGCTCCTTGTTGCCCGCTTTTAGAGCTCTACGGAGTACTCTCTCTACCTTTGTACCTAGACTATGCATTCGTTGGCATCATCAGGTCTCATTGCATTGCAGGATGCGCCAGAGACAATAACACCCTCACTTATGCAAGTCGACTCATGGAGCAACGGCAATTCAAGCAGTGTACATACAGTTGTCTCGTCAAATCAAATCGCACATTCTGCGGCAACATTGAGCGGCCTGCACAGACAAATACTAGCCAGAGAAAGGGCTGCTTAGGATGCCACATGATCCCAGTATTGGATGGTAATCGAAGGCCTCACCTCACGTGGCCATATCGAGAGTGCATCTACTGATGTAACCCCAGAATGGCCTGTACAGCTGAGTCCGCCTGTTTTTAAGGTGTGCTCGCAGGAGAGTTATGCAAGTAGGGGCATTTCGGAAGATGAAATGTTGTCTCAGTGCATTTCCGTTAATGAATCATCAATACACAGAAATGTCAACAAAACAATAGCCATATTCAAGAAAACGATTCTCTAGACATTAAAGAGCCACAAACTCAAATACTTCCCTGTAACCCAAGATCCGGATCCTTAACCGGGCGCTCCACACTTGATGGGCTAGGTACTTCTCTACCTTAGGTACCTTACCTTAGAGTACCCTTTTTTTTGACGGTTCACCAGGGGAAAGGTCGAGTATCACAATTGAATGATTTCTTGGCTTTTGGCCCTTTTTTACGGTCAGGAAGGTGCGGAATAGCTTGGTTCCTCCTTTCCCCTGTTACGGTGAATGTCAGGTGTTTTGCTTAGGTACCTTAGGTTGCTTTGCTTTTCTTGACTCTGCCTACAGTATCTCGCTGCTTCTCTCGTAGAATACCTAGTGTCTGCATTGCCACTTGTTCCATTAACAACTGCCAACCAACATTGTTAGTGTTAACACGGACGGACTGTCCCCTCCCGTCCCCACGATTTGTCTGTCGATCGCATCATCATCATCACCCATTCAATTCACATCGACATTTATAACCATCGCCTCTCAACTTGTAGAGAACACCCTCGCGACCGCTGCAATAGCTTCAACCTGTTCGAGAGACCCGCGCGCATTATTCCATCATATCCATTACCGACTCGGCTCCACGAATCATGCAATAGCACCCCCGATCCGACCCCTTAGAAGATGCGAAAAGTTCGGCCTGCCATTAAACCTCCGAATGCCCGTTTCGAACGTCGTCATTTGGCCGTTCATCCTTGAAGTGGCCTGAATATTATACTTGGATACATTCAGAGCGATTCTTGTCAGCCCGTTAACCTCCCATTATTACCACATCATGACTCGAAGAATTGTATGTGGCTCATGTTCTCTGTAAATTCATGATCAGTATTGATCCAGAGGAGGCTGTTGACTAACCATATTCCCATCACTAGGTTCGAACAGCTGCTCAGCTCGCTGGCGCTGCCATTTTCACTTTTCTAGTTATCGCCTTTCTCGACCGTAATTATCGTGTCCTCCCCAATTCGATCCATAGTTATATGCCCTCCCATCACCCCGGACTGGTTGTCACCGATGTCACAATAGTCACTTGCTCAAGCGTTAACCCCTTCTCCTCATGCGACCTCGACAAAGAATGGCACCGAATTGATAAGGAGCTCTATCTCGGCAAGACGTGGACAACGAGCGCATACATGTACATCATGCGAAAGCATGAGGGGGATCTCACTGCGGACGATCGTGTTGTTGTGGATGTTGCGGTCGGCAGGCTCCAACCTCAACCTAAGGGAGAAGCGGACGACTCATGGGAATCTCGTCCATCAGGTGTCTGGATCAAGCGCTCAGCCAAGAAGAAAGCCAGCGATTCGAAGCAGGCGGTGACGGATCTTGATGTTCTTTTCGGAGATGATGCTGTTGAGGCAAGAGACGGATATGCTGTGACGGGAACACCTTTGCTCCTCAATACCGGTGGCAGTCTTCTCTCTGTCCAGCTGACCGTGCGCCGAGGTCCTCCACGAGAGGTCAAGAAGCCAACGCCCAGGATCAACAGTGATGGCCGATACAAGATTATGCAGATCAGTGATCTGCATCTCAGTACAGGAGTTGGCGCTTGTCGCGAGGCAGTTCCTGATTCTTACAACGGTGGTAAATGCGAGGCCGATCCCAGGACACTGGAGTTTGTTAGCCGAGTCCTTGACGACGAGAAGCCCGATCTGGTAATATTGAGTGGCGACCAAGTCAACGGTGACACAGCACCAGATGCACCTACTGTGAGTATTGCCTGGCTCAACATTATAGTGTTCGCCTCTAACGCCATCTAGGCCATGTTCAAGATCATCTCGCTCCTGATTGAGCGAAAGATTCCTTACGCTGCCATTTTCGGTAACCACGACGACGAACAGACCATGTCTCGTGAGGCACAGATGGCCATTATGGAGACTCTTCCTTATTCTCTCTCCATTGCTGGGCCAGCTGATATCGAGGGTGTTGGGAATTACTACATCGAAGTCCTGGCCCGTGGAAAGACGGATCATTCTGCTCTGACCATCTATCTTCTCGATACGCACGCCTACTCGCCCGACGAGCGCAACTTTCCTGGTTATGATTGGGTTAAACCCAACCAAATAGAATGGTTCAAGAAGACTGCGACTGGTCTCAAGAAGAATCACAACGAGTACACCGGCCGGCACATGGACATCGCTTTCATTCATATTCCCTTGACAGAGTATGCTAACCCGGAACTACCCCGTGTTGGTGACTGGAAAGAAGGAGTCACTGCCCCAATATACAACTCTGGTTTCCGCGATGCCCTTGTAGAGCAGGGTGTCCTTATGGTCAGCGCAGGACAGTAAGTTTTGGGATTCCTATCTTGACTTGAAAATACTAATTTCATATTTTAGTGATCACTGCAATGACTACTGCTCCCTATCTCTGATGGGTGAAGGCGAGACCAAGGTCCCAGCCATGTGGATGTGCTACGCTGGTGGTTCTGGCTTCGGCGGTTACGCCGGCTACGGTGGTTACCATCGCCGAGTACGCTTGTTTGAAGTCGACACAAACGAGGCTCGTATCAAGACTTGGAAACGTCTTGAATACGGAGACATTGCTGCCCGTATACACCAACAGATTATTGTCGATGGCGGTAAACCTCAACCTATTACTCCCATTTCATGAGCTTACGACACTCTACATCTACGGGGCAAAGTCCCCCTTCTGAACTTATTGTATTCGTGTTTTGGGATGATTAGCTGCTACGCGTCTATAGAAGGGTGTGGTCCTTTTCCGTTTACAAAATAAGACGGGTCATAGGACCGCATCAAGGAGCATGTTTGAACATGGGGTTTCTTGTATAACAATTAAAATATCCCACCTCTCATTGCATACAGCAGCAAGCAGAGTTAACGACGGCATTATATAGTCTCGGGATGGGGAACGGAGTTGTTTTGGTCGACTAAATACTACGTATGAGGCTTGAGCTCATTTTCATGGTTTATTCTATATCAGTCTTTTACAGCATTGTGATCCATGATGATTTCGGGCGAAGTGGTCGCAAGCAACCTTGAGTTTAGAGTTGATAAAAATCTGTAATTTCTTGAACAGCTCACATCGGACAAGTTGTGTAAATATGATTCAATTGTGTTCCACTATATGCTTCTCTCCTCGCTATGCTCTCTTCGCTCCCCCTGCTATGCTCACCGAAAACAAAACCCCAAACGTTCTCCTCATGATGATCTGCAAAATGCATGCTGATGTACTCCTCCCGGCCCAAGACTTCTCCAGTAGCCCAGGCCATTGCCATCCAGACGCCATCCGCCCATGTCTAGATACGTGAACGCAGAAACGAGATTGGTATATACAATCGTATTGAAAGGTTTAAAGAAATGTGGTATCGTTAAGTCTCGCCGTATGCCATGCATCGAGAGTAATAAGAACAAATGTAAAGATGATGGTGTGCTGAGCAACACCGGGATATCAAAATAGGAAAACTGACTAATGTAATGAGTCTGGGAATGAGCCAGATTGTGAATGTGCTTGCAATCAAATACAAGAGAAGGTATAAACTGTTGAAAGGTATGGCAGCAGAGCCGCTTAGATTGTCATGACCTCCTGGTGGACAAGCCTCAGCACCCAGCTTGCCTCTGCAACGCTGGCGCACTGGAAGCACCACTTCTTGACGTTGCCACCTGTCGGGCCCGTAGCTGGAACAACGCCGACAACGCCATTGCTGTCTTTCATCTCTTCCCAGACACCACATACAATACCACGGCTGCCCATGGCTGTGAAGCATCCACTGCCCAGGACCGCGTCTAACAGGATCTTTGGCTGCTCTGAGTCCTTGCGTGGAATCGTGGTGACAGTGACACGTTTCTCCAGACCGTGGTCGGCACGAAGAGCCTGGTGCCAGCCTGGAGGAGGTCTTCGAATAGAGAGTCTGCAGTTGCCAAAGTCCTCCCACTTGGCGGCTGCGACAAGGAGATGTAGGCGGATCTTGAGATCTTCGGTACCAAAGCTCACGGGACCGCGACCACTGTTCTCGACACTGATGGAGGGCGAGCGAGGTGTGTTGCCGCCATAAGACGAAGATCCAGGGGTGTTGGTGCCACCATAGCGGCTGTTTCGGTTAACAGAGGAGCGAGCCAGACTGAAAGGAAGCCCGCGACCAGTGAGTCTCTTGAGGAAGCTTGACGCGGAGAGGGTAGATGAGGGAGTAGTGCTCGCACCATCGTGAGATTGGGCAGGCGCACGAACTGAACCACGGTAGCTGTTCTTACGGCCAAACCAGCTTCGTCGTCGACTGCTAGTGTCATCTTTATCGGGAGGTGGTTTATGTTCACCAAAGCTTCTGAACCGAGCTTCATTCTCAAGCTCAATGAACTTTTGGTTGTTGAGACGAGCGTGGTGAACTGACATGTAAAGGTTGTAGCAGTCAGGTCCGTTGTGGCATCGGAAGCGGAAGTTTCCTCCACCATGTGAGCTGGCAAGCTGGCAGTCAGATCGAACTGACGAGCGGATTTCAAGATCGAGAGCTGTGCTCTGACGGATGAGGACGAGTGGGGTGAGGTCGAGTGCGAGCATGGGCTTATCTCCCTGCTCAGCTCCGCTATGTACGACATACGCCTCAATTAAGCCCGGAGTGACGATGACTTCCAGGTTGCCTCCAGAAATATCCTTCCACAACCCCTTGTCGGACCACCTGGAAATGGTAGCCACGTATCTTGTAGCATTGTCTTCGGGGGCAACCTTTTGTCCGTGGAGGCCAGCCTGAGAGGCTGAGTTTGATGGAGCCAGGCTATCAATTGAGCCAGATACGACGGATTCATGGAGTTCATGTCGTTGATGGTAGTCGTGAAGAGATCCTTCCTCTTCAAGTGTCTCAAGTTGATGTTCCAACTTCTCTCTGATAATGTCTCGAGCTGGGTGTTCATCTCTGATACTAATTCCTAGCTCAGTCTCTGGAAGATCAACGCTCTCGATATCGTCGTCTGAGGAATCATAGCTGTAGTCTGATTCGGTGTAGTCATCCTCGGTATTTTCGTAGCTGCCCGTGATATCAGTGCCAGAAATTGATGACTGGTCTGACGGTAGGTATTCGTGCTTGAGCGGAGATGAGGTTCGGCGTTTGACACGGCTGCTGTTGGGGGGCTCAAGAGGTGGTGCTTTCGAAAACATGGGCTTCGAAGGAGCTTGTTGACTAAGGCTGGGACTGAAAGTTCGATGAGCTGGAGGTGGCGGTGCGCCATCGTCTCTGTATGATGAACTAGTTGGGCTCTTGCGTATGTTGAGGGGATCAGGTTGCATGCTCTGCGAGGTCATTGGTCTGTCCTCATAACCGTAATCGTATTGTGTTGGTGTCCTCTGCAGATCGTACTGATCGGGCGACTTCATAGGAGGAGTTATAGGAGATGCTGATCGCGGACGGTATCTGGCTGGCAACGCTCGCTTCGGTGTAGTTGGGCTGGCTGGAGGAGACTCAGCAGCAGATGAGCGGCGAGAGTGTGAGTTCCGCAAAGATTGGGCAGAGTACTTGCGAGAGGACCCTCGAACGCCAACTGGGACGTCAGGCATGCGAGATTGTGAGTATGGCTCTTCATCGTCGATTATACTTGGCTCTGGCTCTCTGGGAGGAACAGGTGAAACTGGAAGGATATCGAGCCAGTCCAAGATTTGGTCTTCGTTGTCAGTGGTGAGTGTGAGTAGCTCGTGCCATGGCCTGTCGTTATGCGTTCCTCGGATCATAACAACCATGTCAAAGTTGCCGTCTCCTGTCCTGGCTGAGATCAACTCAATAGGTACAGGAGGGAATAGAAGGTATGATCGACCCTTGACCCCATTTTCGCGGATCAGGATATCACCCTTATCTTCAGGATAACCCTGGTTATCTCGGTGTACCAACTCAATTTGGCACTCAAGGCGCTGACCATTGGAATGCGCCAAGTCGAGAGAGAAGAAGTCCTTGGCGCTGACTTGTCGTGATGGCTCAATGTACACGGCCTCCATTGGAGCAAGTGTTCGAAGGTCTCGCGATCTGGTTGTATCGGTGTTGATCGCGTCTTCATCAGTCAATCGAGCCATTTCTTCTCGATGTCGGCGGCGAGCCTTTTCTTGAAGGTCCTCAAAGTCACTCAGGAGATCATAAGTATCATTGGTCCCAAGAATAGAGTCGACACACTTGAAGAATTTTGTTATTTGCTTGAGTCGGAGGAGTGGTCTCTTGAGAAGGTGTGCCACATCAACACGCTCTCCTGTAGCATCAACAATATCCCCAGACTCGTTCCTGGGCATGGCACCGACAAGAGAATCCTCATCCTCTGGGGACCCAGCGGCCGGGGCAAGATTGACGACGAGATCCTGGAAGCCCAGCCTCCAGGCATCGAGGTACTTATGATAGATGGGTACGACGCCATGGCCCCAAGAAGCCAGTCGACGAATATCATGAATGGGAGCCTTGCGGTGAGCCATGCGAAGTTTCTCTAGGGCAACACCCATATTTACCACAGACTTGGAGAGAGCATCAGCTTTGGTCACTGGGGTGCTAGTGCCAAACAGATCAGTAGCGTTGTCGCCATTGACGACCTGCGATAGTAGGACTGGGATCACACCGTCGACCAGTGTCTTCAACTCTCTAAGATAGAGACTCTCATCTTCGGTAAATTCTTTGAGCAGGTCGTCATTTGTCACATCTGTGGCCCCACCCCGGCTCTTCCGCATACTGGGTCTTGATCGGTTACTGGTGATGGCACTGGGGACATTCTTGTCATCAGGTAGCGAGAGGACTGAGACAAGATCAGAGTGACGAGTAAGCCGTCGCTTGAGGCCAGATCCTTGGCTCTTGGAGTTCGAGCGAGAGTTCGAACGTCTGGTCTCTTTCGTTACGCCAGTGGATTGCGTAAGAGTGGATTGCGTGACATCAGTGGTAAGATCCGATTCGACAGCGCTGGAAGCTTCCTCAGAAAGAATTGTAGACAACTCATATTGACCTCGAGTTGGCGGTGGAAGACGAGGGCCCGCCATACGTGCCGACGGTAAAGCGGATCGGTCATCACGATTTTGTTCTGGTTCTCGCGCCGGTTCCCAAATCGGTTCCCGTGGTTGCTCTGGGCTTTGAGGCTTCTTCTTTTCTTCCAAGGGAGATGGGGATCTGACACTTCTCGGCTTTTCAGGCATTGAGAGTTCTGTTTCAGTCCAATTTTCAGTTGAGTCATCGTATGTAAGTTCGTCATCATGACGAGACGCTTCATAGTGATAATCATCATATTTTGACCCTTCGTACTTTGAGTCATCATAACGAGAATCACTGTATCTGGAATCGGTATACATGGATTCGGGCTCGTCATCATAAGGTCGTTCCTCTCGGCTCTGGTAAGGCTTCACCTTAGGAAGAGAATTGCCTGATTCTCCAGTAAAGGCTTCCTTGAGCATCCCAAAAAGCGAATTCTTGGGGCTTGACTTGACAGGTGAAGATGTAGTTCGAGTTGCTTTGGTCCTCTTGAGGCCCAAGCCACCTGGAGCTTTGGTTGGTGCCTTTGTATCTTGCCGCTTCGGTTTCGTCTTGGCTTCAGGCTCTGGTGAGGGAGCTGGTGAGGAAAGAGGCGAGATCTCTTCTGGTGCAGGCTCTTTCACAGCAGCCGGTTCGGGCTGTGGTTCAGATTTGGGCTCCGGTTTAGGTTTGGGGGTTGACTTCTTCGGTGGCTCAGGTTCTGGAGGTGGCTCCTTGGCCGGTTCTTTGACAGGCTCGGGTTTTGGTACAGGCGATGGTGTAGGTTTCTCTTTGACGGGTTCCTTCACGGGCTCTGGCGTAACAGGCAACTTTTCGCTCGATACAGTTCTGTCAGCCGTATCTGGTTTACTCATAGTTGAGGACGACACCCTTCGTTTTTCGGTGCGAGACGAGCGGCGATGACTTTTGATCGTTTCAGGGGACGATGGCTTATCTGGGACATGCTCACTCAGAGGTGTTGTAGCTGGCTCAGCCTTGGGCTCCTCAACGAACGGGTCAACCGTAGTGTTGAGCCACTTTTCAATGCTCCGAGGGTTGTTTGGAACAGTATCTCTTGGGGGAGGATGCTCGTTCATCTCATGAATTATCTTGTTGGCGCCTTCCACCACCTTCTTGAAGACTTTGGGCATTGACTTGAAGCTGGTATTTCTTTCAGGCTTGGCAGGGCGAGCAGGGCGAATGGGTCGACTTCGAAGAGGTCCTCCACGCGCTCGCAGAGGTAGATCAAGTTCAGTGAATGCAGAGTTACCCCATGGGATTTCTCCTGGGATGTCTGCTATTGACTTTGCCAAAATACTCGAAGACAAATCGGAGCCGTCGAGTTGAGAGGGCTCAATCGTAGATTCTTCTTCGGGCACCCACGTCCCTTTGCCCTTCTGTTTTGTCGTGGGAGGCTGATAACTCTTTGGTCGAGGTTTTGACTTGTGTGCTGATACGCTTCTCTTCTTGGTTGGAGTATCAATTGCTGAATCGTCTTCCCGAACTTCAATTGGTGCAGTCCCAGACAAACCTGACTTGTCGGTTGTCTTTGTTGTTTTAGACAGTTCCGAGTCATCCTCAATGACCTCGATAAACTTGTTTGTCGATACCTCCGAAGGATCCTCAATGATTTCGATTTTGGATTTATCTGGCTGCGACTTCTCCATTTCCCGTTTCACGGAACTCATACTAGGTCTCCGTGAGCTAGGAGCGGATTTGAGTCGCAGTCTCGCCGTGCGAACTGAAGTTCCGGTGTTGGACGAGATATCGCTCATAGGTCTAACTCTGATTCCTTCGTCATCGGTAAGTGTTGTCCTGACGGCTTTCACACGAATACCGTCATCATTATTCCTTCCCCTTCGGATTGGTTTAACGCGAATGCCATCATCAGGTCCCGGTGTTGATTTGGCGGATCGCGCTTTTGTGAACCGACTGCTAGTGACATTGCTCACTGTAAATTCGCTATCACTCATGAACTCGCTGTCGGTATCCTCCATCCACGGTTTCGCTCCGACCGACTTGGAAGACTTATGGCTTCTGGGTGCAGGGGGATCTGGAATCTCGACCATTTCCGCCCATGCCTTGACTCTGCTTGCGACGCGAGGATTAGCGGCGGTGCGGAAAACAAAATCTTTCGGTATTTTGGCAGGAGCCGGTGTTTTGGCAGGCGAGGTCTTCTTTGGAATATGTTTCCGATTTTTCCGCCAATGTTCGTCGCTAACAACACGTTTCTTAGGCGGTGGTTTCGCTGCTACGGGTGTAGGTGTCGTCGGTGTTTCATCAGGTGTAGCCTCATCACCTGTGGCCAGACTCTCCATCGTCTTGTTAATGGGTCGCTTGAGTTTCTTTCTCATTTTGATGCGAACTCGATCCTCCTCTGTTACACTCTGGAATTCCTCATCTTCAAACGCAATATCAGGGGGCTCTGTCGCTGCGTCGTCAGGGGTATTTTCCATAGCAGCAGCATTGGCCTTTTGCCATTTCTTGACCCGATCTCGGACACCGTTCGGGGGTTGGATGCGCTTGACTTGGGACTGCTTCATTTCATGGCGCAATTCAGCCTTGACAGCTTCCAAGCTCATTCGTCGTTGACGCTCGGCAGCCTGTCGTGAGGCCGAGGGCCGGCCCAGGAGGAAGTCATGGAGAAGTGTAGGCTCTCTGGTGGATTTGGCACGCGGTCGCCCACGGTGTGCCACTGGAGGTGCTGACTTGGGCGTTTCCTTTCCATCATTCTCGTCTTGTGCGGAAGGCTTCAGAGGAGTCTCAGGTTCAGGCTCGGGATCTAGCACTGCTTCGTCTACTGCTTCCTCTGGAGAGGCGGGGTTTGATGATGACATGATCTCAGCTACCTAAAAAAACAAAACTGGTGAGCTTATTTTTGCAACCCAGTTGTGGCGGGGAAACATGATTGTGTGATGCACCGGAGACGGGAGAGCACGTCAGACTCATACCTGAAGGTCGGTAACATGCTGTGCAGCTGTAGCAGAAAAGCGGTGGGGTCACAGTCGAGGCCGAACTCGCTCTCTTGATGGCTGGCAACAATTTACTGTTCGAATCGATTCTGCGTCGTTGGAATGTGCTATCGGACCGTCCGGGAAGCTTTGCGGGAAGCTTTGAGGAAGCAGTGGGAGGGCGGAGTAGCCGTTGGAGTTGCACATGCAACTGAACAAGAAGAACGAACGAATGAATTGGATGGTGGGTAAATGAAATGTAGGAGAACGAAAAGGTTTGTGATTAATTACAAAGACAATGGCAAAAGCCTCTTGTAAATGACAGGAAGTGGAGGGTTCTCCAAAAGCGAAATGCACCACAAGATTGAGATTGTTGTGCCATCCGTCTCAAGCCATTGGAGGGACCTTTTGGAGGTTGCGTCGTTGACCTTGGACTTGGTCATTATTGAGGTGCGGGTGTCCCAGTAACCAAATGGGATCCACACTGGAGCTCAGTGTAAACAACATTTGAGACCATCCCACCTATCAGGGTCAGGGATAGAGGGATGTGGCGCTCGGCTGACAGGGGACACTTCCAGGGCTTCAGTGGGTCCATCATTTAAGGCCATGGCTGAATATGAGTGGGATATGGCGGGTGGCTGTTGCGTGATAGGCTAGCTCCCCTTCAGGGTCAACCAAGCCTACTGTACAAAGTCCAAGCCTCCCGAGCCTGGCTGAATCCGATCTCCCGGTGCTACTGTATCTCGGCCAATTTTCTCCAACTGACTGCCGCTTTTCCTGACTCGACGTAGAAAGATCTTCGATAAGCTTCTTTTTTGTGAGTTGAGATGTCTTATGCTTCTATAATTATCCCCATTCCATTACTTTTTGCTAGCCAAGCACATAACTACACCAAGAGTGGACAGCATATCGAGATCCGGAATCCCATAGATGACTCTGGACTGCTGCGTTGCGTTACCATCATATTACGCATATCAGGAATGGACAGCACAACCTCGACATGGGTGACCCTCCATTCTCTTGGCCAAACACCTGCTTGTATCAATGCGCCGTCCGGCCTTGATTTCGTTGCTGACGACAACCACCAAGCGAGAACAAAAGGCAGGCCATCCAATATGGGTTTCTACTGCAGCCATGTGTGTTTCAGCCATTGATTTGGAGCCAGTATTGAATATTATCCAAGTTTCTTATGCATTTAGACTTTTCGTGGCTGCGGACAAGTCTAGTTACACGCGGCAAGCCTGCTTCTGCATGTCGTTGGGCATCCATCCTTGAATCTGATCCTATTCTGGTTCGCTACTCTCTACCCAGTTATAAACAAAAACAAGGATTGTGCCCATGCTCGCAAGCGAAGAGCATGAGCCCTTTATTGTATGCCAAGTACCCTCGTATACCGCTCTTTATCGACCCGCAATATTCGGTATCAACGATTGATGTTTCATGACTGACCCTGGAACTCTATGGAATCGTGGCGCCGGAGTCCCCTGCCGAGATCTCAACGTTCACGGTCCCGCATACCTTGTCGACGATTTTCTGCTTTCATAGCCAGTTATTGTCCAAAGAACCTGGTCTAGATGTTGGCTTAGTCAACTCCAAGACTGTCTAAGTTGCTATTTTCTATCCCTTAAGCTGAAGGGCCAAGTTATACGAGCCCAAAAGCCGTGGATAACTTTGCCGTCCATGAATAGCCAGGCTCTGTTTTCTCGCTAAACAGGCCTCGGGATGCTTACCCTGTAACAAGTGCAATTAGAGCAAAAATTGCGTCGATAACGCATAGATTAGTTTATATTGATATTAAATCTTACTTTCGTAGCATGTTCATATGGTAGTAAGTTTGTGGGAAGCATGTTGACGAATAATCTGTGTACGAGTGTGGAAAGATGGTCACGTTGTTTGAAGCGACAGGAACAATTTCGCAAATAGAAATGAACCTCGGGCTCCCCGGGTACCTGTCCGCAATCACACTGATATCATATTCGTATCATATTCTTAAGTCCCAGGCCGCATCAGCTGCGAGACCGGTAAAAAAGCAGTTTTAGTCCAATCTTGTCTCGGGACTGAGTTGAACGGTTGAGTCCTGGTCCATACATTTCACATTGCCGAGATTCTTGGTGAGATTATCATCGACTATTAATGCCAGACCGGAGTGAACACTTGAATACATTATATTAAAGGAGTTGGAAAGATCGCAGGTTGCCTTGAATTTCTTTACATAGCCTTCTGGTGCGTCTAAACTGGCTCGGTATCTAAATTGCGGAATATCAAAGTGAGCAGTTTGCTATGTTCAGACTGCTCTGAGGGGTAAAGATTTCATCACTACAGAGCATTGCCTACTCACTTGCGGCGAGCAATTCTTAAGAAACCCTTTGTCCTTACGCCTTTTGCTTGAATAGGTATCAAAACATCTTTTTGAGCACAGTGTCTTAGAGGTCAGCCCCAGATGCTTCGACCTCTTTGTAATCACCACCGTATCTCAAAGGAAGACAAAGGAAATTCTTGGTATGGGTTTCTAATTTGGCTTTATGTGCTACTGGCCGTCTTTCTTATTCTGTCTGGGCATACTATTTCTTTAGTGTTGCACCTTGTGACTCTTTCAGAGGCTATGTCCTTAGTCTTCCAAGGCAACACAATCAACAGTCAAGTCACGAGATCAGCACGTTTACTGTTGATCACCAGTCTTTGTCTCATAAGATCGGATGCTCTGCATCACGAGTCACTGCAACATCAAAGAAACCACGAGGAAAATCGTTTGTTCAAACTAATGTCAATTTAACGCAAAATCCCCCAAATCCAAATAGGTATCGAAAGCGGATTGCTCCTGAAGAAATGTAACTATGGTATGCAAAATGCCAGCCAGTTATGTGTTCCAGCTTCAATCTTCCTCCAATGAATGCACCAGATAAATGCAAGCCAGACAAATAGATATCCTCCTTGGACCAGCCATTACTCTTGATCCGCCACTCCCTCCATGCTAGTCAGCGCCGCTTATGCAGATGCAACCTCCTGTGATGCTATAAGAAACCAATACGAAAGAGATGCAGACCTGAACGCCGAGTTACGCAGTATCAATCCATCCTTCCTTAGACTTCCTGAGCAGGCAAGACGAAGCGAACCTTCTTGTTCGACTTGGCCTTCTTCCCCTTGCGCCCCTTACTCTCAGCCTCATCATCACTGGTGTCACTGCGAGCACCAACACTGCTTCCAACCTCACTCATCATCTCCTCGGTCTCTTCCTCAATAGACCACACATCGGGGCTTGGCTCCCGCCATAGTTGTCCTGGGCGGCGTGTTGCTGAGTGTCCTCGGGAGCTGGCGCCATGGCGTCCACGGCCCCTGGATCGGCCACGTAGCTTTGGGGTGCTTGAGAGGGCAGTAGGTGAGAGGAGGGAGCTGTTGGTCGGCTGGTTGAAAGCAGGGCTCTTGGGTCGGACAGGTGGTCGGCTGTTGGCAAACAAGTCCCCAAGAGAAAGGAGTCCTCCGTGCTTACTGGGTGAGAAGCTGACATAGTCCTCATCATCGTTATCATAATCATCCTCATTGTTGGACTCTGAGATCTCAGAGCTGGTGTCCGGTGACATGGGACGCAGGCCAGGCTTGCGTAGTCCATCGAGTGTTGATGGACTTACACTGCGGACAAAGGGTCGAGGAGAACTGGCATCCTCAATACCCGCATCAAAGTCTAGCAAGACGTCGTCCATATCATCGTCGTCAAGAAGAGGCGCTGGTGTAAGAAAGTAGGTAAGAGGATCATCATCGATATCGTCAAGAGATGGAAGTGGCCGGTTCTTGGTAGAGAGGGTAGGCTTGAGGCGCATCTGGGTAGGTGGCCAAGAGTCTCGACGAGACCGCATCTCAGACTCGGTCGGCATAGTGGAGATTCGTAAGAATGAATTTCGAGTGAAGTAAAGTAAAGTTGATTTGATTTGATCAAAGGGTCTACTGAGGCCTGCGAGGTATATATGTATGCAAGGACCTCTTTGTAAGTGAAGTGGGTGGGTGCTAGAAAGCTTCACCGCGATTTGGTGTTAAAGACAGGTATGAACCAGGCGAAACAAAGACTGGTTGTCTTAAGGCTGGGAAGTGGATGCCCTGACGTCTTTTCCATGGAAGACCCTTTGGAGTCACTCACCGCAGGCAGAAGGGTTTCTTTGTGCTTTGCGTGAGAGGACTGGACAGAACACGAAGAAGGCCGGCGGTATAGGACTCAGATAGGCAATAAAATGGATGGGCGAGCACGCCTCAGCTATATACCAGTCAGTCAGCCAGATAAACAAGCCTCCCCACGAGCTCACATTCCAATTCATCGCCTACTGCACATACACTATCTGAGACACAGGCATCAGCCGTGCGGTACCTTTCAAGGCATCGAAATAGGGCCAAGGAAGAAAGGGCTGCAAGAACCCACACCCAAAACAGGGCTGTATCCCCAAAAGCGGTCCATGTCCCAGTCATATCATGGAATTCCTGTGAGCCCCGAGGGCCTTGTGAGTGGTAGGCAGAGGACTCCGAGCACTATGGGTGGTCATCGGCCTCCAATAGGCGGGGTTGCCTATCTTCGCACGTGAAGCTATCCAGCCAAGATGAATACGAACCTGTAGAGTCTCGCGCGCACGACGCCACGCGGCCCGTCGATAGGATAATCGGGAGGCGCCAGGTCTGAAAATGGAAGTCATGGGTTGAGTTAGCGGGTTGATAATCAAGAGAAACGAGCTGAGAGAAGTTGATGGCTGACGATAAATTAGCTCTTTGGGCTACAATATTGGATGCCACGGGCTCGAGTTGGTAGTGATAAACATGTTCAAATGCACATAGGGTCCACGGTCTAGCGCTGCAGCCGCAAGTAAAAACCACAAAAGCGCAGCCAACTCGATATGCCGTGATCGACAGAAACAAAAAAGATGGTGAGATGCCTCCATAGTCGGCCTGAATTATGGCATCTCATTCGCTCGCTCACATGAACATGGAGGTTGGCTTGGTCATGGGCATTTGCGATGGTATTTCCTTGACAAAATCGGTCGCGGGGTCGGTGACACTCTCCGGAGAATGCTATACCAAGTGAGACATGGTCGACACCACCAACAGGGCCATTTCATCTCATCTGACTGTGCCTTCACGTCTCTCAGCTCCACCGGCCTTGCCGAACTATGACGAGGGAGTCATGCTGAACTCCCCATCAACTAACAATGATTCAAATTCACGATCGGGCATTTCCTGCAAGATCGATCGCACTGAGGCCATACGGACCTGTCTGTTGTGCATGGTGCCTTGCAGCTTGGATAGCGTATCCGCAAAGACTCCATATTTGGGCCATCATGCTTGAGTCGGGTGTCAAGCACGCGGGGCTTTCTACTGTTTTACTGCCAACTTTTCTTTTCCAAGGGCTTGCAGGGCAATCAAGTTGAAAGCTGGGTGTCTTGAACTGGAGGGTCGCAAGTCTGAGCCACGGGCGCTTCGGCCAAGGACGGGGTCGAGTAATACGCGGTTGTGAGGTAAGAATGATGAATCAAAAACGAAGACCGCCTCTATTGATCCGAGTTATCAATAATTGCAGCCACAAGTTACGGGCATTCCCCCCCCATGTTGATGTTGGACCCTTGCGACGATCATCAACGATTACGTGGATTAGTACGCAAGTCCGGAGATGCCATGAGTAGGAAAAGGGTGTGGTGGACGGGCGCCTGTCCTCTGTAGGCTGCCTCGAAAAGAAAAGATGGATTTCTAATTGTCCCATCAGCGAAAGTCCAGCCAGCCTCTCTAGCCTTTTCTAGCCTCCTCGAGACTCTCCAATGTCCAATGCTGCTTTGATCCAATCTGGTGGTCCTCCCTGGTCTTATGATCACTTCGCCCATGGCCCCGCCTTTCTTCTTCTTTTTTCTTCTTCCAAGTTGAGGGACACGCGGCGATAAGAGGTTATCTCCCACTGTTCTCCTCGAAACATTACAAAATTTGGCCGTCGTTATCGTGTAAATGCTTCAATTTTGAGACCACATGGTATCAAGCCATGAATCATCACTTAAAAGTTCAGCCGTGCATGATAAGACGGGACCTTGTCTGTTCTCGTTAGACCTCGATTCAAGTGGGCATGTGGCGTTCCGAACGGCGTCGATGCGTCCCGTAGCTAACTCAAATTTCAAGATATATTTGCAAGTAAACTTTGACTAAAAGCAATAGTTGGAACGCCCACCCACCGAAGTTTTCTGGCTGAAGACCCCGACCATGGGCCGCAATTATGGGTCTAGACCCGGAAACCCTCCGGTTTATGATCCACTATTTCTCGGAGGCCACACTTAACCTCAGCCGCAGTAGACTTTACCAGGGTCTATCAACTATGACTGATTACCGTTTGAGCCATGCCATAAGCGAAGATAAGCTTGCAGGTCCTTGTGGTGACACAGCTGACTCTGACAGTATTTCGCCTGTTATAGCGACATGTCAGTCGATGTGCAAGTAAAGGCTTCCGACTATAGATCATTTCCATAGCAATTCTGCCTCTTAATGATGCATAAAGCAAGTCTTATCTCGAAACAAAGATATCGCAGTCGAAGGATAAGTTTACAAGCAGTAGGCTACCTTGGAATAATGTTTACGACATTTGCCCGTCAAAGTTCTTTTGCACTTTGACTGATAAAACGATTCAATTGACAGCTCTTTTGTGATGTTGGGAGACAAACCTCTGGTGATTCTGGCTCCGATAATTCCTGAATGAGCCACTGGCTGCCGCTTTAGTGATAGACCTTAACTCATTGTTGCTTGTATACGGGAACGGCGTACAGCTAGTCTACTTTGTATGGATTGTGACTGAAAGTGTATCGCAAGACCTGCCCTACCGCCCCTACCACATATGCCTTGAGTTTCAGCTCTGCCTGTCAAGGCTAAAGGCATAGACACTACGATATTTCCAGTAGTGCAGTTGATTTGGTGTAGTAGCTCGATATATCACGGATATCTACTTCTGCAAACGCCTAAACACCAATGCCACAGCATTGTAAGTGGAATATCTCACCATTGTATGGAAGAGCCATCCATAACTGCCATCCTTGAGCTGCTCCAGGTAAAGATACGGAACCCTGTGGCTTATCTCTGATTGTACTTTGCCTCAATGGAATCAATAGCCAAGTGAGCTTTTGTATGTGACACTAAGGATCCATGAGTGCGTGCCCACGGAAAGATGGCGTTTCGCCGTGCCAAGACGGAGCAAACTAAGGATTAACGATTGATCATCGTCAGAAAGTCTGTATACTGCCTTTTTAGATATGCATGAATTAGTTCGACCTGGCATCCACTTCAATCCCAACCATGTGGCGTGAGGCTTTGAACTATTGAACAACAGCTAGTTGACATGTCAGGTTATTCGAATCATAGGATGATGGGGCATGGCCTCATTTATACACGAAGATTGAAGGAGACCACTCTTTCTACAAGTCAGTAATTCCTATGAGCAACGCGACATGAATCAGGCTCAGATAATTGTACTTATCTCCTACCAGTGCTGTGAGTTGGGTCGAGCATGAGTAAGAATAAGTGTCATGTCGCAAGTGTTCTCGCAAATTGGACTGTTTACAATAAATTAAAGACCAGGTGTGCTGAATATATGGCCCTTTAGCGACCCTAGAAGTATAATGAATTATTAAGATGCTATCCTGGAGTTCCAGTGCCATGATCGCGATCCAAGCCAAAGCCCACGAGGGTTGGCATAGGGTGGCGATCTTCAAGACGACGGCAGGTCATCGAGCTTGAGTGATTATGGCAAGTCCCATGTGATAGTTATAAACAGATTTGCATGTCTTTCAAGAGGACATCGTTCAATAGATATTGCATTTCCATCAAAGCGGTCGATTCTGAAATTGTCATTCATGTATGGGTATGTGTTGTTACCCACTTCGAACTTTGCACCACACAACACTGGACCAAAGAAGAGTTTCACCGCATAGACTAACAATGGACAAGAATAAGACATCAAAGAAGCCACAGACAGCACTGAGTGTTGTAGACACCTTTTGATGAGATAGACCTGTCTAATAGCAAGTCATAAGACACAATAAACATGATAGTGATATTACGCATGATCCATTTTGACAAGGCTAGCCTTACAAGAGAACTTCTTTCCCTGACATAACTTACTTCTCTTACAAGAAGACTAGTTGGTAAGACATGATCAGAAAATCTAAGAATTACTTGGCAAGCCCTTGGAGTGCAGTCCTCCCATCGTCATTAGCAAGTCCCAATCAGCCACGCAAAAGAGAGGTATTGGCTGTTGCAAGGTTGCAAATCCATAAATAATTGCGTGGGTCTTAATATAAAAAAAAGGCAAGAGTATCAATTTGAAAACAAAAATGCACCAAGCTTAATATCAGAGACAGAAGAGTTGGTGGCTGTGGACCCCTGCGGCATCGAATCTGGGGTAAACAGACGCCATGCCTATCGCAGCACGTATCCCCACGTGATGACCTCATTGGATTGGCCCACTCGGGCCCGACTTACGACGCTCATGGTAAACATTCAGTATCGCGACAACTTCGTCTTTGTCCTTCTAAGCCTAAAACTCCTAGTTGTTACCTATCTTTCTTTCGTTCTAGACCGAGAATCGCTTCTAAATAAGCCTCCAATATCATCACTGTAAACCCCACAATGACTCAACTCGACATCCCCTCTACCGCATCCCTGAGAATGGAAGTCCTCAACAAGCACCAGAGAATGCCTCTGCGCATCCTCACCTTCAACGTTCGCTACGCAACGAACAATCGTGAGAATAATGAGAAACCCTGGGACGTGCGTCGCCCTAAACTCATCAATCAATTGAACTTCGTCACCGCCGGTCATGAGAGCCCCTTCATTTGCCTCCAGGAATGTCTCAACCACCAAGTCAACGAGATCCAGGAGGATCTGGGCTCTGATTGGAAACATGTTGGCCGCGGACGCGGAGAGAAACCCGAGGACGGAGAGTTTTCTCCTATTTTCTATCGCAATGATGTATGGAAGAACGTACGCAAGGAGATCCGATGGCTGAGCAAGACACCTGAGAAGCCCTCTCGCGGTTGGGATGCAGTCCTGAACCGAATCGTCACAATGGGAGAATTCGAACACCGATTCACAGGTACCCGCGTCGTAGTATTCAGCACGCATTTCGACCACATCGGTGTCAAGGCCCGTCAGCACAGTGCCGAGCTCCTCATCAAGTTCGCCAAAGAATGGGGCCAAGCAGGCGACAAGAAGGCGTCAGCCGTCCTCATCGGCGGCGACTTCAACAGCGAGCCCGAGGATGGCGCGTACAAGACAATCACGGCGTCTGGGTCAGGCATCTCTGACGTGTCGGACCTGGTGCCCAAGCATAAACACTACGGCAACGAAACGACGTACACAAGCTTCGGGGAGGGGTGGGAACCTTCGCGTATCGACTTCCTGTTCATCCAAGAGCCGAGAACAGCTCATATCAAGACTTTTGGGGTTCTGGCGAATGGGTTTGATGATGGCGTTCGTGTTTCTGATCACCGACCTGTCGTGTCAGACTTGGACATTGTGGTTTGATCGGGCACAGGGTGGTACTGTGCCCAACGTGAGTGATTCTGTGATAAGTTGACATATGCTTCTTCAGACAATTACAGAGTGTCAATAGCTAAATACCTCGATTATGTTGCATGCATGGTTAATGACGATGCCGTGGCGCTGGCTTCATTGCATTTATGTCAACAAGACAGCAGAGACATTAGTTGGACACCGTTGTCGTGGACTCCGGAATACTCATACACCAAGAGTTGTCCTCCGTTATAGTTAGATATTTGACAGACACTTGAAACATATCTGATTACTGATAGTCGGATGAAGAGCCCTCGACTGCTATCTTTGCACATCAAATCTCTAGCGGCTATACAAGTCTGTCAACAGCCACCGTGAGCATGTAACTCGCTCTCAATGTATGACGAGATTGAGCACCATCTTTCGATTCCCACGCCATCGATCGTAGAGTCACTGCATCGACTGCAGCTGATACGATTGGGTAGCTACCCGTTCTCGCTTTCATCCTTTCAACCGCAGTGCCATGCAAGCTAGCAGAACGGGAAACATGCATAACCATAGATATCACGGTGTTGATCATAACCAAGCATAGATAGCAACTCGGCGAGTAATACGCATCTCGCTATCGCAGACTTACATCTTCTTGGCCGAACATCGGAAACTGACCTATCAACGACAAAACAACGTAACCGTGGATGGCTGCCTGGGCGAGACACCATGCCAATGAGGCATACCCGAGATGGGAATCTTCGGAAGATGAGGCTCTGCTCGGCAAAAACGAATATGGTCCCCATGTTTGGATGCATTGAGGGGCAAAACCCAAAAAGCGGTGTGTGGAAGATGGTGGAGGAGAAGAGGGGTTTGGGGCGCTCTCCAACTTCACGCTGCGGTGGTTCGCAGCGCCGACGGTTGAGTTCGGGGACAAGATAGATACCGTCGTTCTCTGAGTGTGCTAACTTGATCACAAGTCGAAAGCGGTAGATTTGACAAAGGAGCGGTCGCCTCCACTGATCTTCAAGCGGTGCTATGCAACATAGGATTTCATGCAGCGACATGCAACCACAAGGAGCTATTGTTGTCTCAAGTGTATTCTTGAAGATATTCCAGGCGAGCCGTTATACGCGGCCCCAGGAATAACATACTAGGAAGACCTGGCCGCGGTCTAGCACCGGATGCTTGTGCCATTGATGGTTGCAATTATGCTTGTCATCCATAAGAACAGACTAATATAGTTGTACTACCCACTGTAGTTCAGAACTAGTCTGACTCGTTGAGAGAAGGGAGAACTGGCAGTCATCGGGGTACGAGATGTCTTGAGATTCACGATATGTTGCCTGTCAAGTTGTTTCAACTTGATCTGTACAGAACTGTCTCAACTGGCCACCGGGAGCCGCATTCATAAACGCATATTCTGATGGTAACCACACATGATTAGACACAACCTCAGTGAATGGCCGCAATCGTGAACTAATCATGCCAGCTGACGGCCCTGTAGAGCTGCGTCAATGCCTTGGATGCACGTCTAGCCTATCCCCACACAATCTGAAAGCCAAGGCAAGCCATCCGAGGGAACCCCGGCTGAAAGGAGTCCCCGTCTGGCTTAGCGAGCAGCAGCTTTGAACCCGGCAATTCACAAACTGGAGATGCTCAATCGTCTTCGTGCCTGTCAAGATAGAGAGAGGGCAGCACAGCAGGGAGCTCGTAACAGTCCCAGAGATCTTGGGAAACACAAACTCTCGGCACGGTATGTATACGCAGACACGAAGCCAATAATCAACCTCGAGTTGACCGAATATTGCATCGAGATCTAAAATCCGAGGCATAGACATGGGAAGTTGGTGGGCGAATGTGCAAAGCAAAGGGTAAACATGAGGTTGGAGGGTGCAAGGTGATGGTCGTGCAGGGGCGTGGATAGGGACGACAGATGTCGATTATTGGACGGGTAGATCGAATAAGAGTTAGCAGCGTGTCCCCTTTCGATTGCGACTCATCGAGGTTAGCTGATAAAGATGTCACCGACTCAGTACAGTATCAAAATTACTCGATGTAAGTTGTCCGGGAGCGCTGGCTGCTTGGTAATCGGACACAGCAAAAACGGCGACGGAATCACAATTGTATGGATGTGTTGTTGTTCTCGAAGAGACCATCCGAATCTAGGGTTGAGTATGAAACAAAAACAACTCACATGACATGTTTGAAACGATCCTGTGCTTGTTGTTCGTCGGTGGTAGGACGGAGAATGCGGAGGCCAATCTCCGGTCTGGGCGTGGAAGGACAAGGAGGTGAAGCCGGGGAGAGTGGAGTCGCTCGCTCCGGGGCTCGGAAGTCGACCCACCAATTCCAAGCCGGGCAGGACGTTGTGTTGGACACGTATTCATGCCGTGACGAATCGTGCGACACGATGCTTGAACGGAGGCTGGGCCGGATCGCCAGGAATTAACAGGGCATGAACTGGCGGCAGCATCGCCGAGCGCGGGACCAACCGCCCGAACTTGGTCATGGAGAGGTTCCGAGGCCATTGTATATGGCCGCTGGAGGTTGGGCACCAGGCCCGTGCAAGCATCAAGCATGGATGGTCATTGCGGCAAAGCTGTCTACCTATAATACACCTGTCAAAAAGAAACGTCAGCGCCGCAAGCGCGATGAAACAAGTGACAGCACACTTGAGCAATTTCATTCTTTACCTTTTGAGGAGGAATCGCAGAGAAATGAAAAGAGGCACTATCACAAGGAAACGAAACACATTCTTGCTCCTGCTATGAGTCAACTTTACAATAACCTCAAAACTTAGACGGTCAAGCCCGGAGCCTCAAATCAATCGCGACAACCAGTCACAAGTCCCTGACATGGATGGCGGACAGCTTGTTACGACCAGGTTTAGCAGCAGTGCTTCGATATCCCACGTGTACCCCGCGCTGCACTCACGTCTGGCATTAACTTGGTGTAGATCGGGTTCATTGTTGGTACCCGAGCAAGGGAACTGAGCCAGCTTGGGCAAAGGTCTACGCCCAGTTAGGCACGAAGGTGAAGAAGGCCCTGGGGGCGGGGTAAACACGGCACTTTGGTGGAGGTGTACTGGTAGATCAACGGAGACCATGAGAAATCGTGATGGCGTTTTACGCCCTTCTTGAGGATAATCGGGCATCTCTCAGCTCTGTACGGTAGTACGAGGTTCAATAATCATGATTGATTTCTCAGAGGCACAGCCGTCTGGTGAGTTCGGCATGGCTATCCTACTCTGTGTATCTTGTCCTACCTCGTCAAGCCCTTGTGCCATGTGTGCACAAGCCCGATCTGCCTAGGAAGAGCGGTTGAGATTCGGGCCTGTCATTTACCTGTCACCTATCGGGAACGGTCCTTCTAACGGCGAACAACCCTGTTACCCTTCTTGTTGTTTCCTCGAGATCTTGAGCGGAGCAAAGTCTGTAACCAGCCGCTTGCAGTGCTGAGTGCAGTATTCGAAGCAGTTCTGTTCTCTGGTAAGAAACCACAATTCCTCAAGAGTGAGCCACAATCCTCCTCTTCTTCATCTGGGAGGGGTGTGCCATCAGTTTCGTTCAGGTGTGCAATGCGGGTTTTGACATCGGATATCGCTGGTGACTGGTAGACAGCGAAGGCGAGCAAGATTCGAAAAGAATCGTTGGATCAAAGACTCTGAACAAGATCCACAGTTGGGCCTGACTGCTTGGGACTGGCGCCAGTCATACAAAGGCATTCCCTGTAAGATAACATTCAGACCCGCCCGAAAGTCTCTCAACAATCCCTCAAATGCGGGCTTTCAGGGCACCATCTGGGGTCGTGTCGACAGATCAGATCCATTCTCGGCGGCGCAGAGGGCTGGGTCGGGTTGCTGGGTCGCTAGGATTCGGGATTGGAAAGCGTCTAAGTTAGTTAGCGGGCAGCTTTTATCGACAGCGAGCCAGTGAATAACCGCCTCACTTGCGGAAGATGAATGAATGAATGTATGTATATATGGCTTAGCGACTGTTTGTTGGTGTTTTGCATCGCGAATGTTTCACAATCTGGGACAACTCACATGACAATTCAATGAATTGCCAGGGTCCATGTGTAATCCTGACATGGATTGGTCTGAATTGATGGCTGAAGTCGGTGAAAATGAGCCAGATCTTGGGGTTTGGTGGCTAGTTACCTTTAGCCATCATCGATAACGCGCTTCTAGTTTCGATATCGTGACCATATCAACGGCTAAGAGTAGTCGACGAGACTAGAAAGAAGAGATTTTCCATCTAAAAGACCATATTGACCGACAATCGTTTTGGCCGTTGAATCAATACAGGCATACCCCAGCATGGTTTTGAGAGTGACTCGAAGCTTAGTGAAAACTCCATCATCCAGCTCGCTTGCTTGTTGGTGGTCGTGAGCGGGATGGCTCCATAACCCATTCCATTCAGCACCACGACCAGCAAAGCACAACACAGCAAGAATGAGGACCCTGATTTGAGTACAGTAGCCACCCCCACCTCTTCAATTTCTGGCATGACTATTTTCTATGGTAATTTGAGTTTACAATACCTATTCAGAAGGGAATGGTAGACGGGAATTTGGAGTGAGGAAGAGAAGAGAATCTGGGGCAACTATGTTGCTTAGCTGAGCAGGAGAAAATGCCAACTGCCAACGCATTGAGTGAGGCGGGCCGGAGCGAGAGACCCTCCCCTCCCCTCAAGGCTCCCCTGCCACCCTCTGAAGTGTCCATGGTGAGAGACAGCCCAGAGATGCTGACGAATACGATACAGCGCATTCAGGAGTCATTGAATGAGTCGGGAAGTAAGAGGCGGGAAGCATGAACGAACGGACGGATGTCTATGTTTGTGGCTGCTGTGTTAATAATATAGTAGTGCACGTAGTGATCCGTTGCTGGATGAACGAGGATAGATCGAGTGTCTGTCTCACTGGCTGACTTTGTTCTGATGCTGATGAATCAAGATATTTTGGGCAAAACGAACGAGTAAAAACAGACGACAACCAATCTCTATCTGCGTCTTGTTCTGCTTTTGTGTCAGTGCCTTCGTCATTGCTCTCAGCGACTTGACGTGGTTGATTTGATTTGATTTGACTGACTGACTGCAGTGTGCAGTTCCATTGCTGTGCTGGCTCCAGCGTTGAGTCGCTTGATTGATCGTCCATCGTCCCGTGGTGTAGAGCCACCCCCCTCCCTCTTGATGAGATTCTACCTTGCTTCCTCTAGAGTCGCACCTTGAGGTGAGTTTACTTACACGCCCATCCACACTCTCATTCTTTCTCATTTCCCTCCTCCTTCTCTGTCAATTGTGAAGAGTTTTCTATCACTTCAAGCCCGAGGTATCGAGTCTTCTACGGCATAATCCAGTTCTTGTTGTTCACATGACTACTCGTTGGGCTCAAATCAAATAGCTTCTCATCGCTGGCTCATTCTACCAAAACGTCAACGGCCACAACGGCCACAACGGCCTGTGGCTGCGTGTCCGCCCTGGGCGGTAATAGTGCTGCATTACCACTAAAAACTACCAGTAACAGATGGATCTGATTACCTACACCCCTCCCCCCCCAAACACTCTAACTGAGTGAGTCTGAGATGCGATGCTTCACAAAATGC